>JAOPJD010000025.1:6741529-6763402 GCA_026167825.1 Papilio polyxenes | reverse complement strand
TTGCGTAGTTTTAAAGATCTAAGCATACATACGGACATACAGCGAAAGCGACTTTGTTTTATACTATGTATTGATATTGATAACGTATGATTTGACATTATTCCAAATAAGTACATCTTTGAAATATTGACATTTAGAACTTTCGTTAACAAAGCTTCGTAAATCTTCTAAACCCGACGATTTTAGTCGCCAGTCAACTTACGCGTAATACGTTTTAGTCACCAAACCTAGTCGCCCGAAACAATTTTGTCAAGATTATGGTGCAAAAATGTCGCTGCAATTTTCAACATGGTGCATCAAATCTATACAGTTTATATTTAATCGCTATGACTGTACTGACCGAATAGACAACTCACGTCGATGATTAAACGTTGCGTTAGAAAGCGCGATACTCGCGAAATTTATACAATGTTAGTTTAGAAGTTTTACGTTGTTTTGTGTACGAATGGCCTTCCTCTAGAAGTCCACTGCAATGACACTTTTTTAACACATGGTGTTATTTTTTTCATTCCTTTTTTCAAAACTCTGTTTAACTACAATATATTTTAATGCAAGTAACCAATCAGTAATCATCAATCAATCAGTAATTAATCAAAAAACCATAAGAAATACAAAACAAAACATTGCGTTTTTAATAGTATAGTCCTCAAAAGTGTTAGTCCACTCTCGCACACATATATTCTCTATTTTTATTAGTGAAATATTTAAATACATTCATACGATATTGATTGTTCAAAATAACTCATAAGATGATTATTGTTTCCAGACAACAGTTATAAATGAATTCAGTTTCTGGAACTCTATTTGGTTCTCGATCGGTTCATTTATGCAGCAAGGCAGTGATATTTCTCCGAGGTTTGTAAATCATTTTATGATTTATTAATCAAAACAAATCTCTTTATTTACCGTTTATTCCTTTGTCTTTTACCTTAAAAAGGAACATGTATAATATTTTTTGTATTATGAAAACATTCAACTAAAATATTATTTCAGGTCTCTCTCTGGGCGTATAGTTGGGGCAGTTTGGTGGTTTTTTACTTTGGTTGTGATATGTTCGTACACAGCAAATTTGGCCTCGTATTTAACATTGGCTCGTATATCTGAACCGACACAGCTATACAATAAAATAACTACTTGCCCTGAGGTAAACTATATTACTAATAAACAATAATTAATAGTTTCCTTTAAATTTTTATCTATTTCATCAGTTAATTCGTTTTATATACTTAAAAAATGTTTTATTACTTAATTTGTTTTTGTATTTAAAAAAAATGTTCTAATAATGGTTATTAAGTTGCGCAAAATATAAAACATAACAGAAATAACAGACAACGCTCATTTTAGAATTCGAATTAAAATGAGATTATATTTTATTTAAGGACATCATTTACGGACAGCAAGAACCCGAACTCATTGAACCGCCCACAACAGAAACTACGGGAGTTGTCGATGAGCATGGTTGGTTAGCTTTCTTACTGGAACGTTCAGCTATGGGTATGAAACGAAACAATATAGACAAACCATGTGAAATGCTCGTAACCACTACAAAACAAGGAGTGATAGACTTCGCCATAGCTTTTCCAAAAGGATCTGAACTGAGGTTTGTACATTGTTTTACTTAAGATTACGCATTGCGAATTGCTAAGCGATTTAAATAATGCATTTGCGTTGATATGCGAGGCAAAGCGATTTCACTAATTCAATAAAGGCGTTATTTTATAACACCTAATCAAACACTTAAGTACTTTTTAGGGATGGAATCAACATAATTTTACAAAATCTCAAGAAAGAAGGCGATTTACAAATGCTTCTTCGTAAATGGTTCATCAAGACTGAATGTGATGTACCTGATCAGGTTTGTTAGTTCAATAGCTTTCTTCAAATCTATTTTTCTTTTCCTAAATCATTAATATTTTCTTGATTCTCTTTATACTATTTTTTATATGTCTTACCATTCGTTTAGACTACTTTTTTCATCTATCATTTAATATCGTTTATTTCTATTAGTTAAATTAATGAAACAAATGCCTTACTAAAATATACATTTTAGAGTTTACGTGGACTTGAACTTACATTGGGCCAAGTTGCTGGATTGTTTTATATTTTGATGGGTGGTTTGGTACTGGCATTAGCCGTTGCACTATTTGAATTCTTCTACTACGGTCGTGCTGAAGCGGCACGAGCTAATATACCACTGCGAGCAGCATTTAAGGCCAAATCGAGATTGCCAAACCGTCTCGAAATTAAAACCACCCAGCGTTCTGCCCCGCAGCGCGATCAAGATCGCCTCGACTGGAATAGCGGACCGTATTCTGGAGTAAGTTATTTTTGTACTTAAGTTGTACCACAATATCGCGAAAATTAAATACACATTACGTACTAAAAAGTACTAAATTAATCATTACCATTCTCAATTTAATTTCTGTTGTGGAAAAAATAATTTCTTACGTATTTTTAATAATTGTTTTAAATTTAATTGAATTTTAGAATTGATTTTGATCTAAAAAACAGTGCCCTTGGTTGAAAATGTTATTCTTAGTTGAATAAGTTTTATACAAACATCAGAAAAAGTGGGTATGTGTAATGTTATACTATAGTAAAGTTTGACAAACAAAATAGAGATACTCATCTGGGACAATTCTATTTGATGTTTGTTGATTAACTGATAAAATAACAAAATTTTACAATATTTTATTGGTGATTGACGTTTCATTTTTCTTTGTACAGTATTACACCCCGGCCAACCAGATCGCTCAGGAGGAGACTGCTTTACAAGCCTCCTTCACACAAGTCTGATCTTCAACCCGGGACGCGGGCATCGTCCGTCGTGCGTCCCGCGCTCGCCAGATGTCTGACTCTCTGGAACTTTACCAACTGTAAGTTCCACGAGCATACATCTCGGTTAGCGAACATCTTTAACAAGCGCTAACAATCTCAAAGACATTTCCGTCATAACGTGAGTGAAATATGCCATACGTACTAACTATATATGGATGTACGGGCAGTTTCATATCAACTTTTGACGTATTGTATTGTTGAAGGCGCCAAGGATACACTCCTTATGATACTCTATAGATAGACATGGAATAATCAAATTATTTAACGTAGAATAATTGCGTATCATTGATTCGCCAATACGATATTATCAATCTGTAACTGTTAAACTAATATTCCGTATGTACGTAGATGGGTTTTGTCGACCTACTTCAAGTTCGTGTTATTTAATAAGACATTAATGATAATGGATGTCATTAAAATATAGTTCATTATTTTTTTCTTATACTGTTAGTAGAATCATTGTATATTTCTCACATCTTTGAAACCCTTTTATTGTGTTTATAATATGTGACTAATAATGATAGGTTTCAGGCATTGAAAACTCTTTATAATCAACATAACAAAATTACACGTCTCTTGCCTAACTAATTTCTTTTGTATTACTGCGAAATCTTAATATATTAGATAAATATCAGGGTCGTGTATTATATATAACGAGTTTAGTGAAGAAAAAAAAACTTTTTTCAATTAGACTAAATAAATTATCTTTCCGTAAATAAAAAATACACGGTGGGTAGCTTAAGACCCGGAAAAAATTAAAAATGTTTACAGAATGACCCTAAATAATTGATATGTTGGAGCGACTTTGCCTTTGCTTTATACGCGAAAATAATCCTATTTTTTTTTCGTTTAAAAACGAAACAAAAATATTAATTTCATTTTATTATATCACAAAAATTATTTAACAGAAAATAGTCAATTGTTTTTTTACTTACTATAAACAACATTCGCAATGGATTACTTATCCCCGAATTTCCAGTGCAATATATTACCATATGGGATATTGTTCCCAGTTCCAATTGAAATAAAATTTGAGTACTCAGCCGAAATGTACTGCAATATATTAATGTCGATGACAATTTTGTAAAGCGTTTTTAGCTTCGATTGCAGAGCAATCATTTTAAATTTCACAGAAAGAATTATTTTAAATAAAACAACCATTTTTCTATTGCTTTCCAACATGTTCAAATCGAACATTTACTAATGAGTATTTTTCTTAACGAGTAATATTATTTAACAATGTATATATTGCATATTATCTCAAGTTACTGTTTCACGCAGCTAAGTGTTCTTTCAAAATATAAATAGGTACTTAGGCTACCATTAAAAATAAATTTGTTAGTATAACCTATTTAAGTTCTCTAACCCAGATAAATATATACGTAAACGAGCAACTGCAACATGTTTGTTTTTTTAATAAAACTACATAAAATTTTATCTCTAATTATAAATCCTACGAGCCTAATTGAAATAAGTTTTCTTATATTATATTATTGTGGAATAGTTCTTTACTAAGACTATAATGCCAAAGGCAATATGTAAGTGAATCATATCAATAAAACTAATAACTTATCTATATAAAACATAATTTGGTTTCAATTCACGTTTAAAATAAAAACTATTTTATTTTTCTTTTTATCTGCTTGTTAATTGATTGAGCTGCCGTCCTGTAAAGCTTTCTATTTAAATTAATTAGAATAAAATTATAATATTTTAGTTATTATTGTTACTTTGGTATAACCAACCATGTTTAGGTTTAACAAATTTTATTCATTTTTAATTTAATTATCTAATCATATAATAATTTTTATCTTTCATCCATGACGTAATCTGGAGCTTTATCGAGTATAGACCATTGATAATAATAAAGGTCTTAAATAGTAAAAGTGCCAAAATTATACATAAATTAAAACGAGGGTGGTTTTAATCACGATCATTATAATAATTTTATTTGACTTATAAAATTATAAAAGATGTACGGTTTGATCCGTCCATCAAGGAAAGGCTGAATTCACTTTCGTACTTTCAGGAATAAAATGTGGACACATTTGAAATAATGGTCATAAAAATTTGACAATTTTGATTATAGGTAATCTCAAAAGTAATTACCACCCAAATAATCGTTTACTAGACACTGCATTACAAAACTTCTCATTCGCCATCAAAAATATTCCTTGTAACCGTGGGCTTCAACTGCTAAACCACATGTCCAAAAACATATTGTCATCCCCCTCACTCTTTATTAGAAAATAGAGATAGAAATATGTTTTGAAATCTACAGTAAGAGCCATAGAATTGCAACTGTTGTACAGTTTATTTTAAAACGTTAAAACAATTGAAAAAACACTGAACATTAGTCATATATTATACTTCTACTATCAACTCGTGTAACCACTCCTGTATTCAAACTGTTAAACAAAATTGAAACTTTTTAATTATGTTTACTATAAATATAGATATTTAAAATACCTATAATTAATTTTAATGTTGTTCTTCAAATGACTGATTTACACAATCGTTTCGTTGAAATTAATGTAAGACTTCATCGTATATTTTATATGTTAACTACTTAATCGTAGATACGATGTTTAAGAATTCGAATAAAAAAAAACGTAGATTTAAATTAGTAATTCATAAAAATAATAAGTAACGCAAGTCTGTTTCACGTTGGTATGGATTTTATATCTTATCCACTAGAACATAGGTTTCCTTATTGTTCGAAGCATAATCGTGAATCAGGCTTGTATAAACAATTTAATTCCATAATAGGTGTGTTTAATTAAATGTATTTACCAATTAAGATAAATGTATCCCAATGTCAAGGTAAATGTTTGTTAAATAAATGAAAAATGTAAATCGTGCGTTTCATTTCATATTAACTTGCTTACATACCATAATTATACTACTATCCACTAATTATTACATTTACATACTAATTATCTACGATTTAATATAAGAGGTTTAATCTAAAATTTCGTTGTAACAAACATCCATTCATCCAAGCTTTTATACAAATTAAAAATATTTTTAAGAGGATATTCATATGCACATTTAGATGGCAATTTCTAAAACAATAATAGATTCAGAATGAGGGTAATGATCTTAACAACATGTCTTTGTCGTCAGGTTATTGTTACACCGAGATAATTAAGTACTTTAGTTTGTTTTTAGTACGGGAGAATAATTGTTTCTAATGTTTTATACATACAGTCAACACTTAATACTAGCCTACACAGTAGTAGAGTCGCTTTTCTTACTCTTTTCTAATAATTTCAGTAAGAAAGCAACGTCAGTCTTTCCAAGCAATAAAAGTAGTCTTCGAGGAAATAGTGAATCGGTATTTGCTAAGCGATTGCACTTTAACAATAAGTGAGATTGTTCTCAAGAACTGGCTCCTGATAATCAAAAGAATTTTTTATTTTATTTTTCTCTATACAATAGAAAACTTAGTAATAGTCTTTGATATTGGTCTTTTTTCAAATGACATCTCAAATATAAGTAACGATGGCTGTCGGGGAAATTCAAAAATTAAAAATATAATAAATTAAGATTAATATTAATTCCACTGATAAAAAGTGGATATGGAATAACGAAACAATCCAAGCTTTCCATTCTATTCAGGTTCTTTATGTTTTTAACAACAAATTTAATACAATATTAGTTGTCATTCTGAAATGCCTTATCTAGATATCTGGAATCAACTTAATTACCAATTTTACAATAAAACAACGACTAACACAACTACACAAACAACAAAAAAGATAAATGAGATCTTTCGGCAAATGTAACGGAAATATGCTGAAATCTTTTTTCGTCATTTGTTGGAAGGCGGGAGGCGAACCGCTCCGACTGTCAGCGAGGATTTTTTCCCAAGATGTCATAAATCAGATGGCGGCAGATGGTGTTGACCTACACAATTATTGCCATGTTTCTAGCTAAGAATTATTATTGCCTTTACTCTCTGGATTTGCTTTCAAATAATAATTCTTTACAATTTTTACCTTCGATAGTCGCTTTGTAACCTGAGCTTTAGTCAAAGAGGCAGAGCAATATTTCTTAATAAAACGACCACGTTCCACTCGAAATACATACCGTAGATGAATAAGATGTTATTTGCTTCAAACTTTCTCTACTTTAACATCAAGCTTTACTAGACAGGGATAACTGTTATGATATGAAAAAATACATTAAAAAGTCTCTCCAGAACGGCCGCATGGATCTCGCTAAAATTTGGCATAGACGAGGAACATAGTCTGGAAGAACACATAGGATTTTAATTAGGTCTTTTCCGCGAGGACGGAGCCGTGGTAATAACTTGTTAAATATAAGTATATATTTCTAGCGTTTAAGAAAGCATAATAGTAACAAGTATTACTAATATCAATGCAATGTTTATAGTCTAGTATGGTATATATATCCCACTCGACCTCCTTATTCCGAACTACAAGTGCCGTTACATTATACTTCTATAACAATATTATTTTATATCCTGCATAATACTGTTCCTTGGAGCCTTGCGAAGAACGTTAACCTGCAATATTAATTAATTGATTATAGACAAAAAATAGTACTTTCTATTACACAGAAGTGCTGGTGGTGGTTAAGCGATGTTAAATATTCTAGATATTAATCTATAGATTTTTCTGCATACGTTATCCAAATACTTTTTTGATGTGACAACGTCTTATAATTCGATAGAGCCGGCTGCACGCACGAAAAAAACATGACTCATGCGGCGTTACCTCGCTCTGAGGCGTTCCATGTAAGGCTTGAAGTGCAAGCGAGAGCGCGGAACGAGCGACAAAGAAGCACAATCGGCCTTTTCGTTCGGCAGCGTTCGACATCCGTCTCTCTCCAACTTGAGTGAGCGATGCGTCTGCGTGGACAGCTGCTATACTATAGTACATTTACATGTTTTAATCGAGTATCAAGTGCAGTGAAAAGTGAATGTGGTGTCAATTGTTTATAGCAACGATAATTTTCTTTTGAAAAATGCTACCATTCCATCAGTATTTTCTTAAGACGTTGTCACGTTTTTGTAGAGTTTTTGTAGAGTCAACAGTGGTTTTTTTATATTGCCGTAATAGCGAAACGAGTAAATTTGGCGGAAGAGGCGACGCAGAGGAAGGAAAAATATCTTATTTCTGTGCGTCCCCTTCTCCGTTGATTAAAGGTAGGCAACGCATCTGCATTTTCGGATGTCTATGGTCAACGAGCACCTCGCTATTTCGGTGAATTCTGGTGGCCGTATGCTCGTTTACAAAAATCGACCGATGCACATGGACACCAGCAACTGCAGATGTGTTTCCTACCTTTAATCGTTGGAGGGCGGAAGCACAGAATTCTCCCTCCCCTCACTTCCCCTTCCCAGAATATCCTTACAAGAAGAGGGTACGAAGCTAAACTTATGCACACACACTCATGAGACAAAACGTGGAAATGCTTCCACTTCCCGCTTGTCTTGTGTGTGGTCGAGGTGTTTCACCGGTTGATCCGGCCTGCACCCAACAAAATAGTTGTTGCGAGATCTATCACTGTTATATAAAAAGAAGTTGTAAGACTTGATGTTTTAGACCAGTTAACTGTTCAAAAAACTTGAAAGTAATAGTAGAGGTGATATAATGCGTGACATGGAATTTACGTTACATCTCATACATGCGATCGATATGAACGGACTGGTATAGTATTATTTGCATTACTTTAATGTAGGTAACACGTATACTGAGGTTAAGTGTTTCTGACCCAGTTATTTGTCAATTTACCTAGATCGGTGTTGTAAAGGAATTTATAAAGTAAATATATGAATAAAACTAGAAATAGTACTAACTTTATTAGTAACAGGTCATAAGTTCTCTAGACCAGATGGAAACAAATCTTCCATCTTTCATCGTCTTCCTGGTCTTATCCTACTCACGTGGGGTCGGCGCACCAAGTTTTAAATACCTAAAATTTTGGCTTAATTTTTTACACCCGGCCGCCAGCCTGTTAGCAAACCCTACTTGGGAGAAAAATCTTTGATAAATCAAAATCAATGTCCCTATACTGCTTGGTATTGAGGACAGTCTGCGTCCAGAAATGATTTAGTACAGCTTGAAGATGATAATAATGAAAGAAGAACAACAGTTACATAACAGTTTTATCTTTTTATGGAGTTAATTTTTATAGCCTATAATTTATACAAGTTTACAACTTGCACAATAATTTTAAATGTATTCAAAGTTTATATTTAACGTAATCTCTAAAATAAACTTTGGTATATTGATACGTATCTATGATATCGGCTAATAGAAATTAGACGACAAAGTAGAAGATTTATCTATGTAGTTATTTTATCCGATCCTCTTAAATTATCAATGATAGCAGTTTGTAACATTTAGTTTTGATTAAAACTATGTTATAGTTTTTGTATATAAAAGACGTACAATGACTACAAAGTTTTGATAGCAGTTTCTCCTAACTCTTAAGAAAATGTCTCATTCATTATCAACTATCAGTAACAATTCCAAAAAAATAAAAATTTTAAACAACCAATTATTAACAGTCGTAATAAACTACACTTTATTCTCAGTTTATTTGGCAAATTAAATTAAATTAATTGTTACTTTACCCAGTATTAGATTAAGGTGGATTTGTTCAATCATAGTAATGGATAATATATGGAAGTCAATTGGGATGAGGGAGGCAGCATTAGGCGTTGATGAGTCCGAAGATAAGGGTGGGTCATTTTCGGCCGTAATTTATATAATTTGATGCCGCGCCCTACGGTTACTTTTATGGCACTAACTAAAATTTATCAATTGTAACATTTATTTAGTTAATTTTTTTTTAATTAATGATGCAAACAATAATAACATTAATAATTATTTTTTAATTAACAATTGCATATGTTAATCGTCACTCACATAATAATGTAATTTAAACGTATTTAAATAATTTTGTAAGCTTAGCTTCTTGTAAGCGACAGGCAGGCGGCCGGCCGTAAAAAAGTAAGCCAAAACTTTAAAGGTTATGAAACTCTGTGTGCCAACCCCACGTGAGTGGAAAAAGACCAGGTAGTTTATGTACATATGTGTGTATTGTTAGTACATAATATATGCCCATTGCGTTGTGATCGCTTTGTCGGTTTTAAACTTTGGATGTCCTATATTAAACTTTTAAATTAATTAGTAATTTCGTTTGAAACTAATGAGTAAAGTAAAAAAAGCATTTAGAACCAAAATTGTAGTTCACCACAAACTTCCGGTAGTATAAAATAATAAAATACAGGTTTGAATCCAATGTTTAAAATGATAACTTTGTCAAATAGAGGACAAAGTATGTAGGATGGAAATTCTACTCCCGCTATGAAAATACACATCAATGCTTACCGCAAAACCTCTAAATCTCTAAATTGTAAAGTTAAAGCTAACATATGCAGCTGAGATATTTGAATTGATATATTTTTAAAAGTTGTTATAATGAATATGTACATAAGTTTTTATGTTCCATTTTTCTCGGTTTGAATGTTCTTCTATTGCAACCTCTTTTAGCCTTCACGTCTAAACCGATTTTTGCAAAAGATTATTCTATTTGTATTCGTCGGCGGAGTGTCAAAGGGATAATTCAAAGGGTCATATTGATTATTTGAATTACAACAAGTAATATTCGAATTATGTATTAGATATAATTTTTTACTTTTTACTTTTTCTCGGTGACACTAATAGGTAACACGAAATCAAATTATACGGGGTGTCCGAGAAAAACGGGGTCACATGTTTGCGAGCCCCCTGTTAATTTTATATCAAATTATGTTTGTTCTGCAATTAGGTGTAGTTTAACAATAAAAACCATGGCCTAAGGTTATTCGGGACATTTGATTAATATATTATAAATTATAAAATTTTGCAGGCCTTTAACGTCAAAACTACACTACTTGGGATATCTATCCAAAGTAGTTCAGTATTGACGCTTGACCTCTGTAAACACCGACAAATAATAATATTTTTGACCAACCAATGTGATGTGCACGTCATCCACGGACATCCTGTATAATAAATTATTAAGAAACTGTCAATTAAAAGAAAATAGGTTTAATAGATGGATAGTATTCCTTTATTTATTTACTCAGTACAGTATTGTTAGACAGTACACAGGCTTTATGTTAAGTGTAACAAACTTCGATTTGTGTCTGGCGGCCCTAAAATGTAGTTTTTATGTTAGACCTATCTAGGTCTTTGTTGTCGCTTTAACTCGGCTTTAATGTTTTTCTTGTTCACTTTTTTATGATTTCTTTATATTGGAAAATTTATTGAAATTGATCCATATAATTCTAAGAGCAAATTGCTTGATATACTTTTCTCCCTTGTACCATCTTGACCTATTTATATTCAAAGTGCAGTTGACTCGTAGAGAATCCCCTTAGACATCAAAGCCACATTTTGTACCGCAAGCATTTAAGTATTAATTAAACAAGGACAATCACAATTCAAATTATTTACTTCAGTCTTTTTATATTATACGAGTATAATATTATTTATAAGATGCATCAATATGAAATTTATTTCTTGAATTTTGTCCATATCTCTTCTTCTCTATTTAACAAGATGTTTTACATACATTTTAATTCTTAGGCATCCTTTACTTATTTCTAATTTTATTAATTAAAATCTGGATCCTAGAAAATATAAATCACGAAATCAAAGTTGTAAATTCATAGATGGCGCCCGCGACTTCGTTCGCGGAGAATTAAAAAAAGACTTCATTAGTAGTCTATGTGTTCTTTCAGACTATGCTCTACATCTATGCCGAATTTCACCGAGTTCCGATAGACCGTTCTGGAGATACCTTATAACAAACATCTATCCATCTATCCATCAAAACATTCGCATTTATAATATTAGTAAAAACATTTATATTTTTTTTTTGCTAAAAATCGCTTTGGAAATCGATGCCAATTACTTTTGAAACAGATTTAAGAAAATCTCAACTTTTATTATCTGCCAATTTTAACATGACATAGTACCGTTCCAAAGTTGTAAAGATTATTATAGCCTCATATGCATTAATAAAACATGCCTTAAGTGAACATTGAATCAGAGAATTGCCTTCAGTACTTAGTTTTAGTATTTCAAAACAATTAAATAATTTTAAGAGCATTCTGCATTAATTTATCGTGCTATGATATCTCACTTACATGTCGCACTAATTTACACTAGCACTAGTTTACATTAAACGGTTTCATCGGAACTTCGTTAAACTTGCCCTTCAGATTACATTTGAATTAACATTTATACCCGAAGCAACGATCGTGCCCACTCATTCCTTGATTACACGAGATGAATTTAAGATTATTTTAATTCCCTACGAAGTTAGAAAGCATAATACAGTAGCTTGTTTTTACATGTAGAAATAATACATCAGTGAGTTTTATCAGCTCCACGTTGTTCTAGGTCCAGTTAACTCTGTAATACCAGTTAAAGCAAATACTGGTACTTACAGAACTAAAAAGCACATCTATAAAGGGATCAAAGATTTGAAGTTGAAGTGTCAAAAGATTTGATGCGATGGTTGTAGTTGTAAATTTATAAAAGAACTAGTTGATGTCGTTACTACATCCGTGCGGAATAAAAAAAAACTTAACAAGCCTATGAGTTCTTCCAGACTATGTTCTATATCTGTGCCAAATATAATCAAGATCCGTTGGGCCGTTCCTGAGATACTTTCTAACAAACAGATGTTTAGATGGATCCAACCATCCATCTAAACTTTCGCATTTAAAATATAAGTAAGATGTAGACTAAAATACAAGTTAAATCGTAACAACTAGTAGTGTCTGGATTCAAAACTAAAACCATTTAATATGAAGCGGATAAATGGTATTGAATTAAAACATCCGACCACAGAAGTATAAACGCGTTTCATATCACCGACAGTGCACTACGCCTCAGACATCCAGTAGGTTAAGAAGCTTAACAGGGACATGGCCCCAGTCCATTCGCACCAATCTAATATCTGTGTAGTCGGGACAAATGAGTTTTAAGAGCGCGCTGCCACATGAGATAGAATTGTTGTTCAACCTTAATCAATTTTATGAGAGGATTTATTTGTTTTAAAATAATTATAAATGCACCTTTTACTAAAAACTTAATGACTGTAAATTTATCGATTGCCAGTGTTGTTTAACTCATTTTATTATTCCTTAAAGAATTAAATGTCTTCTTGTAAGGATAGAGAAATACATTTCCTTTACCCATAGAAAAATATTATTAACCACAGATCTTAATCATAATATTGTCGAAAAGACGTATATATATATAAAACTGCAAAGTTAAATTAGTGTCACCAATCGATTACTTAATAATAAAATAGAGTATTTATAACGTTCACTAAAAACGACAAAAAAAATCAAACATAAGGCAAAGTTATAATGAATTCTCAATCGTATTTTATTTATATTTTAATACAGACTCATTGATCTGTATTATCATTAATTCCATCTACCTTTATTAAATTCCTTCGATGCTTTAATAAAGGAAGTCACAGCAATAAGTTCGTTATAGCTTGCTTTTATTCCAACTAATAATTCAAACAATGTCAGTTCATATTATTTATTACGCAAAGAAAACTAAAAACATAAATATCTTCATTTTATATTGGTTAATAAAAAAAAATGTTTTATCGTCAATTCCATAAATGTTTCTTCTTTCGAACTGATCTAATTTTCATGTTTTTTGCCGGTGACAATGACAACACTGATAATAAAAATGAACAATGACAGAAAAGTAAAAAGTAAAAAATAAACGAAAAAAGGGTTAAGCTTTGATGCACACTGGCCACCCAACCCCAGCAACTTAAACCTGTGACTAGAGCTTGGCGGATATAACGGATTTCCATCACCATCACCATCTTAAAGGTCGGCAACTCGTGTGCGATTCCTCTGGTTTTGCTGATGTCCATGGGCGTCTGTGAACACCTAGGTTTCCCGCAGCTCGTTTGCCCCTTAACTTAAAAAAAAAAATGCGCGGTGCTGCCACTTCTCTCTTGTCTCTTCTACATTCATACATCCATGTGTGCATGAGCATAGGTTTTTAGAGTATTTAATTAAATAAACATTATTATTATTATTATAAAATGTAATCTATCTTTATATCCGTTTCCAATATAAATAATAAATATACATATTTATATGAAGATTAGATTTATTTACGTTAGTATCAAGTTTTTAGGTACTTAACGTATTTATTTATCCTAAAGTAAGAACCATTTCAACTAATAAACTTGCATACATTTGATTTGTAACAAATACACAAATATATCTGTTAAATGAAAACCATCCAATAACCTCGTATATCTCGATGGTAAAATGGATTACAAGTTAAAAAGCTTTTTCACCACTACCACTCGTACTGAGTTATTGGAAAATTAAATGAAAACGGATATCAATAAAGGTATATTAAAAAAACTGGAAATTTGTTTACCATGTTTGTTTTATTATGTGATAAGTGATTTCAACTTCTGAATCACTGTGGTTTATGTTTAAATCGAAACGAAAGTAATTACAATTTGTTTGAATCAAAAGCAATCAGAGATAAAGTAATATATTTACGAAGTAATTGAATTTTAACGAGATTAGTCTATGTTTGTTTTAAGTTGTATTTTAAAACGTATTTAGCGAGAAATAATAAAGTAAAAAAGATTTTTTATAGTGGATGGACACGACCAACTGTTTGCAGTTTCGTGAGACAATGACTTATTATGTATGTATATGCCTTTTAATAAATATAAGTAATATATTAACAATCTTTATTAAAAACCCAAGGATAATAAATAAAGTTCCATAAGAATCGAAATTTGAATTTTCACATCATAAAGTTTTACTGTCGTAATACAAGGTTCTTTTTAAAACAATTTGTTGTTTTCAATGTTTTCAAATATGATAAGAGGGTTGATAATATAGTTATACACAAGTGTTTCGACAGTGGAACCAAAAAGAAGACTTGTTCAAACTTTCGTAAGACATTATCTGACGACTGACGTATGAAATTTTCTAACGTTTCATTGACATGTTTGTCCAAACAAGTCTTCTTAACTTATATGAAAACGGCTAAAACACTCACGTATATTTGTCCGGTGTCGGCACCGACTAGTTTCGCGTCCGCGAAATAATACGAATCCCACTCACCCTGATGAAAGGCCACCGATGGTCTCGACACTAGTCAGTGCCGACACCGGACAAATATACGTGAGTGTTTTAGCCGTTTTTATATTAGTTAAGAAGACTTGTTTGGACAAACATGTCAATGAAACGTCAGAAAATTTCAGGGAAGTAGAAAATGAATTCATTATACAAATATTAATTTGGTCGTCCTTACCTGTTGATCTGAGAGATTTTCTTTAAATTATAATTCTGTTCATGAATAAAACATTTCGTTCAAATGACGTTTTTTGGCTTTGCTTCTCATATTAAATCGGTCTTCAATTTTTTATCCTCTGTTAGCTTTTTGTTAGAAATGTTATTTCAATGAATGTTTACTCTATGTTTGGTATTTTCAATGTTGAATTCTTTTTAAATATTCAGCATTACATTTGTTTTAAACAATTTTGCCAAATCAATTGGTTTTATTTTTAATTCTATAGAAGATTTAACAGTTATCTTATTTATTATGGTTAAAATCTTAGTAGAACTAATTGAAATGTGTAATCAAGAAAAAGATAAGATCATTAATGATTTTTACGGTTTTGAAATAAATAAAATGCGTTCACGGATAGATAAAAAAACTCAGTGTAAAATATTTTATATTCAAGTTAAGAATTGCGCTAGTTTGAATTTCCTACGACTTATGAATGGTTGAAAATTGTCCTGGAAAATATGTTATGAACTATAAATAAAACATAAGGAGAGAAAAAAGTCAGAACTTGTAGCTCGTCGCTTGATGGTGCTTTGAAATTAAATTTCGCCCTGGCCGTAAACATCAGAGAGTAACTTTTGAAATGTAACAATTGTTTGTGATGTAGTTAGTTTCTTTGTATAAAGTTTTAGGTCGCATCTGCCTTTTATTAGGGCGCAGCGATTGGAGTTGGTGTGACGTCACTGGCGATAGAGTCCACAAACTTTTGACAAAACTTGTCTTTATTGCTTCCGATTTCTTGTTTTTTATTAAAATGTATCGTATAATGATTAAGAATAATCATATATCTTAATACTTTTGTCCATTTTATGGTAATATTTTTCTAACTAATATTAAATGTTATTTATCAGATATTTAATTCTAAATTTATTAAAAAATTTAAATTGAATTTCTTACGCTATTTTATTTAATCAAACTTGTATAACATAATTTCACTCTTGATTTCATTGATTAAAAAGATTATTTGCGTTCATTCACAACTTTTTGTTAATAACTGTGTAATTATTAAAAAAAAGTAAAAATAATTTCAACTACTTATTTTGTTACTTTTATAAATAACTAGCTTTCGCCCGCGACTTCGTTCCCGCGGAATTTAAAAAAAAGGAAACAGTATAAAAAGTATCCTATGTCCGTATCCTGGTTCTCAACTACATACCCATGAATTTTCAGCCAAATCGGTTCAGCCGTTATTGAGTTATAAATAGTGTACCTAACACGACTTTCTTTTATATATATAGATTTATTTTTATAATTTAAACTTTGTACGTACAATATCTACATTAAATTCTATCTTTGTGTAGATATATCACAATGAAAAAAGTATCAGATTATATCTGCTATGGACAAGGCTTATCTGTAAGAGGATTTCAGGTTATAGTTCACAACGCGACTTAAAATTTCAATTAATAACTTTTACGGAACCGGTGGCACGGATCCACTTTAGGCTTCTCACACACTGAAATATTAGTTTATACCGTTCGAGTTAATAACAAGCTAATATATATTACGATTTCAGTACATAAATTTTAAACTTTTGTGTTAGCCTGCAACATTGTAGAAGCCTAAGATGATAAAATATATTATACAAAATTGAAGAATTTCCACTTCGCTAAGATGAACGGCAATATTACATCACATGTTTATTATTCCCTCCGAAACAACTTGGATTGGAACATTACAAGAGTCACCGCAGTATAAATTTCTACACACATAAATAGTTCCACTTCCGAGAAAATGTAAAAAGACCCGTGGTTTCATCGGTAGTGGGAAGCGTTTCCTTTTTAAAGCGATTTAAATCTTTTGATATCAAACCTGTGAAGTATCAAAAGCTTGTGAAAAAAACTATACTCTTTTCGAGGAAAAATGTGGAAGCGAAAACTTTGAAGTCTGATTTCAAATATAAAAAAAACGTGATACGTCCATTTTATTGGTGCGATCAAAACATTAAATCAACTGAAATAAAATGTTTTAAGAGTATAGCACAAAATGTATAAACACAATTCTCTAAGAGTAGCATAAGTCAATAGCCCCAGCTCAGTTGGGAGTCTTTGCTTTGGTACTTCATTTTCCAGATTAAGAAATGTTCGCGTACTTAACCAACTCAGCTTGAGTCTTTATAAAATGTAGTTTAGGCTATTAGTTAGAACTTGTTTATTTTTATCACTCTAATGTGATTCTCAGAACATAAACCTACTGCATATCATCAAAAGTAATGAATCATAACGTCGAGAGAAAGAAACGGATTGGACACATTGGTCAATATTTAGAAAAGACGACATATTATATTATACGGTACGAACTTTATTGATCGATTAGGATTACCTTCAACAGTTCACTGTCTATTCTCTCGTATGTTTAAAGTTAACAGATGTCTTTGGAAACTATGCTTTGCAAATAGATAGTTTATAAGTGGATGCTATATATAACCACATTTTACTATGTTGAAGGAAGTAAGTTCGAGAGGGTTTCAAACGATGAAGTTTCAAAACTTTGACTACGATTAGTCCGAATTGCACTGGACTAATTGACGTAACAATCCAGGCATGCTTTTCGTACGGAAACTTGATCTCACATTGTTTTATTTTACATTTTTAAATTATTAACTGTGATATTGATGATAGTTTAATTGGAGAAAAGTATTTAAAGGCTTCTGACAGTAGAGTAGTTAACTACGAGTATACTGATATCGTATATGACTCTCTATATTTCTTTAAAGACAAGATATTTCTATGGCAAACGATACTAATCATAATACATTTTACACTGAGAATTTTACGATTTTTTTACATTTTATACATCTGAGTACTAAGTACTTACTTAACAAGAACTTTTCGCGGTACCTGGATCCTTATGAAAAAAAAAATATTCATTTTTATGCTCCAACCTCGTTATGTTTCTAATATGTTTGCTTCAAGTTAAGTTGAAATGCAATACATTTTATTATTATTAGGGATTCTAGAAAACGGTACAAGGAATCTCATTTTAGGAACCTTACTACGTTTATAAATTTTACACATTTATTTCAACTAAATAGTAATTTATCCTTGTTTATACAAAGTATTACATTCTTATTAGACCTGGATAAAAATCCAACCAATCAGCGACAAACTAAATTTATTTCATTTTAAAGATGCCACATTCTTAAAAATAGTGAGACATTTTCTTGCTGAATTTAGTTTCATTGACTTTTCTACACAGAATTAAAACCACGCTAAAGTTTTCCTGCATTCAAATCGAGCTTTGAAGCTCTTTCAATTCAAGTTTGTGAAAAACAATTTGCGAGGAAGTGATTCTGAAACGATGTAAAAAGTGGCACTCGAATTTTTTACATAACTTTTGATTCATATAACAAAAAGCGACATAAAATACACAGTTTACCAATTTGTCGCATGATTTCAAATATAGTGCTTGGTAGTAATCTATACATATTAATAGAATTAAGTGTCTTTATGTAACTTAGAAAAAAAAATGCATATTTCGTACACGTGATGTATTTGCATTGTTGAAAATGGAAATCCAATTTTTTAAATTTTTGGTCTGTCCGCAAGGCCGCATTTATTCAGTGTAATCTCCGAAGCGCCTGGACCGATTTTGATGGAGCTTCGACAGAAAAGTAGCTGATGAACGTGGGTATATTTTAGGCTATTTTTTCTGCGTTGATGAAGTCAAGTGCGACCACTAGTCATAAATATATCCTGTTTCGGTGTGCAGTTCTTCGTCACTTGTCTGGAATCTGCCAACCAAATATTATTGAAATTATTTTTTCTTGTTCCAACAATTAAAAATATTTACCTCAACCTAGTAACAACATTTCATTTTTAATTAGTTGTATTTATAAAAATTGTATATATTTATAAGGAAGTTATTATTCCATCTAAAGCAATAATATCTTTCTTGTTGCTTTAGTTGGAATTATAAATTCTTTGACTATGTAGATCGATTTCATTATTTTCATTTCATTATTATATTTTAAATAAGAATCTTAAAATAGTGCTGATATTTATTTATATTATTTCGTAAAGATTTTCTTTTTAAAATAGACATTTTTTAATTTAAATTACGGGGTTATTTCACTTTTACATTAGACCAGAACAGTGAGGAAAAGCGGCTTGGGTAAACGTAACTGATCGAGTACAATCTGTTTTTAAAAATATAAATTTTACGCTATTATAATAGTATCAAAAGAGGTATTAAAAAATAATTTCAGTACTACCTTAAAATGGCCGCAATACGTGATATTGATAAGGCTTATAATGTTTGTCGTTTTTATTTTACTTTTCTATACCAAGGTTGAGAGTAGTACAGTTGTACTTACTGTAAAAGTATGTAATACATTTACGACTCGTTCAGCAGTAAAGGCTTGTTACAAACATTTTAGTGCTTTTCCATGTAGTACACCGTTTTTTTACATTTTATTCATCGTGGTTTTTAATATTTCCCAATTTAATTATTCTTTACATCTTATTCTTCTTCTCCTTTTCAGCCATATGACGCCCACTGCTGGGCATATACGTCCTGCAAAGATCTCTACGATGATCGGTCCTGTGCTACCCGCATCCAGGGTACTCCCGCAACCGCTACTTCGAAAAGTTTATATGTTATGTTTTCATTTCTAGCTCGGTAGTAAAAAATAATTCAGACACAAAAATATAAGTATATGTAAAAATATTGCAACAAAGTTTTACTGGAGAAATAAATTTATATCAATTGGGAAACTTTCAACATAAATTTTAATAAATTTAAAATTAATGCAAGTAAAATGATTTTAGATGAGTAAGTACTTTGAATAATGTTAGATATGAATCGATCATATCAAGCAAAATTTAATAACCATGGACATAGACACTAAATTGCATTACCATAAAGTAAATTAGGTCGGTAATGGATGGTTCACATATGTGTATAGTTATACAATAGCTAAATTGTTATGACACCTTCTGACTTCTAAGTACCCTAGCACATTATAGCTTTTGTTTATTTACATTTCATAATAAAATAAACACTACCACTATCTAATTATTACAAGCAAAGTTTCACTCTCGTCTTTGTAGGAACGAGCATTTAAAAAATAACCATCAAGAATATACTTTTTTCCACAATAATACTGTTCCTATTTAATAAATCAATAACATTACAACTAGATAACATACTTGATACTTTCATAAATACCTATATAACTATCTGTTTCGGTTATATGTAATATATTTGAGACCATGAATATTTTGTAGCCTTGTTGAAAACGTTGGCAACCATTAACTTAATTCATGCAAGGCGAATCTGTAATAATCCCTCATACGTGACTCGGGAACGTCTTCGTGCCGTGCATGTAGTTTTGTAAACAGAGTAGGTCATGTGAAAATAATAGAGAGATTTTACTAAGTTTGCTTCGAGACACTGGCATGATTTTTAAAGCGAATTATTTACTTTTAACAAAGGTAGGGTCCGCAGCAGCATTAGATGCTGCACAAATGGCCAATATTGCCATCGTATTCTTTAAGACCTTGGTCACTATAGTCATTACAAATTCTACTCACAACATATTTTTCTAGCTCGAGAATTGAACTGCATCACACTTAAAACAACTTAAGATTAATCTATACCTAAGATTACACTCACAACCGTTAAAGACGCAAAGTTATGATAGAGCCTTGACAGAGTAATAAAAAGGAAGGTACCGTATCCAGAACTTCCTCACGAAATCATCAGTCCACCTGAAAAAAGAGCGCGTTGCGCTTTTAGTCTCCATCTTTAGCCTTCATTCTTTATTGTTTACCTTCTACTTTTTTAAATCTAACATTTCTTATCGCCACCTGTAACCCGTAACTGAAGATAATGCACTTTTTTATAAATGTAAAATAGTTACTGACAAGTTACTGACGTGAGTGCATTTTTTAATTCAAATATCAATTTCATTTATCAAAATGTTTTAGAAGTCATTCAGTTTTTATAAAACAATAAGCTGTCGCCCGGGAAAAAAACGCCTAATTTCATCGAGATCCGTTGAACCGTTTTGAAGATACCTTGTAACAAACGTTCATCTAAACTTTCGCTCTTATAATACTCGTATTAGTAAGATATAATACATCGATCTCGGTAATAGACGGTTACAATGAGCCTTAATATGAAAGCAATCATCTTTTATTGTCTAGGTCGGGGCTATCATATTAGAGTAGTGAGCCTTAGAGTACTGTCTTTATGGTTGGCACTATTACTTTAAATCAATTAGTTCCTTATGTGAATCATTTATTATAAACCTGATTAAATCTCGGTGACATTCATCAATATAAAACAACGAAATAAGTAGGTAGATAATTAAGTAGGGAAAACAACAAGCCTGACCGACTTTACCCCGAAAAGAAATTCGAATCTATAAAAAGGTAAAAAATTATAATAGAGGAATACCAAATGAACACATACGTACCCGCGCAAAGATTTCCCTGCTGTTATGGCGGGCAGAAACTTAGCTCGCGTTGATAAAGATAAATGATATTGTTTGCTTTTTCATGTGTATTTGTAAACAATTTCTATTAGTAGATAACTAGCACTTGATCTGGTATTAAAATTATATTATCTTTCTAATATATATAAATCTCGTGTCACAATGTTTGTCCTCAATGGACTCCTAAACCACTTAACCGATTATAATAAA
>JAOPJD010000025.1:6671139-6732436 GCA_026167825.1 Papilio polyxenes | reverse complement strand
TCCACGGTTTTGCATTCGTTGGAAAGGTCTCGGGCTCCGTGAGGTTTATAGCAAAGAAAATTCAGGAAAAATTTCAAACAAACAGAAAATCGGGATAATCTTTTTTCACATACAGCGCTATATAGGCTACTTATTATGTTTTTTTTAATTCCGCGCGGACGAAGTTGCGGGTGACAGCTAGTTGTGTTATACATATGTTAACATCAATGTCTGTATGTTTGTCCCATTTACCTCCTAAACCACTGGGTAGATTTTAGTGAAACTTTATTAAGAAGTACTGAAATCGCTAGAGAAAGCGCTAAAAATCTATAAATGAAAATAAAAACCTTTATCGTTTTTAATGCAACTTTTTGTTACTGTGATATTGATTATTCAGCCAGGTATAAAAACTTATTTATTCCAAAGTTTCATTATAAAGACTTATTACTCTTCCAATTATCACTAATTAATTCGCGATGGATACACGAGTTACAGTACCTTAATATTTATAAAAGACTTAAAAACTATAAATGTTATTTCTATATTATATCGTACATACTTTTCTAAGTATACTTATCTTTCGTTTAAAAGTAAAATCAAACCGTTCATCGTGAAATTAGTTGTCACACTACTAAACAGATAAAGCTACTTGAAATACTTAATATATCGTGCAATCTGAATTACGTAAAGTTAAATTTTATTATTTGTTTGTACGACAGCAAACAAGGTCCAGGGATATTTAACGAAAATTCTATGATTTGTAAAGGAGACTTTAACTATGAATTTACAAAGTAACGATTACAAAAAGCGCACGGACAAATTTTCAAATTTCAATTGATACATATTATACCTTCAGTAATTTATTAACACCGCTCATTACTTATAATCCAGTAACAAATACCAAATTCAAGACATATTTTTAACGACATCGACTTGTAAAAAGAAAAGAAAACTCGCACGATTTTAACAAGCAGTATACATGTTCATCCCATACGATACGATGGCTTCTTAACTGACGTTCTTAATGAGCCTCCCGGACCACTCTTTTGGCTAAAGGAAGCAAACGGCATGATCATTATGCATGAGTACTTCGTTTTTTTGCACGTAAAACACGTGCAATATTGAGACATCTTTGAGAATACTTTAATATCATCATTTTATAATTATCTAACAGATGGCGTTAGAAATACATTAAAATACTATTTAAATAAAATCTCCTTTTTTATAGTATAAAATAGTTTTTAACGATAGGTAATACATCTAGAAAAAAAATGAAATTACTGTGCCAAAGACCTTTGAAAGAGTAATAGTACCTAGTAAAGTGTATCACAACAAAACTGTAAAACTAACATTAACAAAAACATTATGGGATAGTATAAAGCTTCACTCACCCTGATTAAAGTACAAGTACTTACCTACACTTGTCTTTTTGCTTAATTTAATTATATAGGAATCTCAGCTCTTTGAAAGTAAACGATGAAGACATATCTCTGAATCTCTTTGGTCTGAGCTTCGCAGACAATGAAGAAATTCTTTTCTTTGAGTTCGTATTGTTGTAATGTGATAACTGGCTGACGCGCCATTAATGTGGAGTAAGCACTATTATTGTGAAATAAACTTTAATTTAAAATCTCCGCCTCTGCTATTTTTTTTATTTTTTTTCCCACGTTTCGTATTTCATTTATTTAGTTAGCGTAATTGGTTTTATATATTTTTACGAATTACGATCGGACGTTTTGTATATAATTCTTATGCATGGTATGTACAACTTATTTATTGAAGTAAAATAATCTAACTTCTGAAATAAAGACTTTCTTAAGAGTTATTTAAACAAAACCACATATTAAAAGTACGCTTTGTATCTAAATGTCTTGAAATGAAAATCTCGAGCAAATACTTTTAAATTTCACAAAGCGAAAGGAAATGCAAATAAGCGACCTGCCTCCGCATTCAGTTTTCGGTTTCCTTTAATTTGTATTTTAAATGTTAGGTTTGTGGTTGGAGCGTGTAAATTTATTTAGCAATAATATAACCTAACTCAATTTTAAGCACAAACTGGGACTGTGCAAATAACTTCTTACTACAAACTTGAATGGTGTTTGTGACCTAAGTCTTAGTTATCATATAACCTAATTAAGTTATTTTTTAGAATTATTACTTTTGAATTTGATTTAAATTTTAAGTGTAACTAGCTAAGTTCCTATGTCCGTCTCCTAGTTCTAAGCTACCTCCCCATCAATTTTCAGCTAAATCAGTTCGACCGATCTTGAGTTATAAATAGTGTAACTAACACGACTTACTTTTATATATATAGATAGATCTAGTCAGGTCCATGTTAAACTCCTTTATGATTGATACTACTAAAGCGGAACTTAGGAATTAAGTCCAAGACTTTACTTTGCTATTTAATTTACATTTCTCATCATTATAAGAACGGATCTACTGCAATTTGAAAATATACAAAAAACGAAGTAACATTAATTTTCGGTAACAAATTAAATTCTCTTGAATAGACACAAACCTTGCAAATTTCTATTTTATTCTCTGCCAGCAACAAATGTTAAGATGTTCCCACGAAAACGGGCCAAGGTGAATAGCTATGCGGTCTATTTGTTTGCAAAGGTACGAATTTTCTAGACTCTTAATGTGCTTTTTGCCACACACAACCACGCTTAACATACGTCAAAAGGAAACAAGATGCTTAAAACTTACTAAGCAAATAAACGTACACATTTTTTTTAAACCAACATAAGCCAATAAACTGATAAATGCAGAGTAATTACAAAAACCAAACTGGTATATATTATATGTACATAAAATTAATTTGCTTGTTTTACAAATAACTAAGTGTTAAAGAACAACTCTTATGTTCAAGCAGCTCTCCGTTGTACAACAAATTCTATTCGTCCACTAAAACTCAGCTCGTAATTTCTCAGTCAGTATCCCGTGAAATCTGATGCTTAAACAGATATCCAACAAAGCTCTCTCACTGTTGCTGCTTACTATGATAAGAGTTTTATTAATAAAGCTCATTGACATATACGTAACAAAATTATAATTTGTCAAAAATTTAATACAGATTGTAATGAGTACTTCTAATAATATGAAAAGGTTTATTTCAAAAACAAGGATGAATAAATTTAATTCAACTTTTTAATGGAAGATTGAAGTGTGAGCCAGACTTCTGCTTTACCACGTTAAAAATTGGGAAAGTGCAGAAGTGTGTTAAACAAAGAGTTGAGACTTAATAATTATAATGATGAACTATCTCAAAACCATGTGCAATCTGTTGATCCTATTACCTTCTAAAAAACATCCATACATTCAAACTTTCGGATTTAGAATATTGGCAAAATCTACTTTAATTTTTAGGTATTTTTTTTATTTTAAAAAGGGGACAAACGAGCTACGGGTGCAACGAGATGAACATCGACACATTTGGAAATCCGCTACACCAGAAGAAATGCAGATGTGTTGCCGGTCTTTGAAAAAAAGGTACGCTCGCTTTTTAATTCAAATATCAAAAGTTATAGAAATAATTTATGTAGAATGGAGTTCCGTAAAAAAATTTATACTTTTGGTTTTACATAGTTCTATGCAGGCCGGCGATGGAGTAGAGCGCCGTCGGGCTACCGCTCAGGGCCCTTGATAAAAAGGAGGGCTACAGGTCTGCGATTTACACAGTCTAACATAGCCCTGTTAACCACCTCCCCAAAGGCATGGTAAAAAAAAATAGCGCCGTAGAAATCTCGGCCAGGTTGCTAGCACAGCCAAAACCATTACTGTTTGTATGCGATAGGCTTAACGTCACTTTAAGCTATTAAAAACCTGGAGCTGAAAAGAATGGGATTACTTACTCGTTCATTTTTGGCTGGATATGAAACTTCATTTTCCTTATTTAATATTTTTTGTATATATTTAAATTTAAATATTTTTGTCTGTGTCAAGTTCGTCTTTTGTTCGGCTAATCCCCGAAACGGCTGAGCCGAATCTGACAGGACTAATCAGTGAAACTACATGATACTCTATTTAATTTTATTTAATAGATTAAATAGAAAGAATACAATTAAAATATGTATTGGCTAAGCATTAACAAAATACACGTTTATTAATTTAATGAATAATTTAAATGATCGTTAAGACAAAAGCTATAAAAAGTACTGTCTATTGTCTAAATAAGGTCTAAAAAATGAAATCACTAACCGGTGCGAATTATATATTAAAAATAGAGAGAAAAAATGCTAACAGTAAATCATGGCTTAGAAGACGTATAAATAATTATGAATTTTAGAAATAACATTCACAAATCTTGACCGTTATTGTTCTAGTTTATTTAACTTATCAAATAGACATAAAATGATAAATATAAAAGATGACGCAGAATAAAACATTATCGATATTAAGGAAAATAATATTTCCATTAATCTTTAACTATTATTAACATGGCGACCACAAATAGCGACCAAAAAAAGAAATAAACTTGAAAATAATATGTATTGATATTGAATAATACTTTACTGGTATAACAACTGCCAAAATACAAAAAAAAAACTATGCATTATACATGATTTAGAGCATTATCATTTCAACAACAAATAATTTGTGCGGTGCGTAAAATATACGTTGATACGAGTTTTAAGCAAACATAGTAATAAACGTACAATAACTGGAAACAAAATTGATTGCAAAAATGGAAGTTAATTTCTTAAACATTATGTGTAATTCAATCATTTATATTCAAGACCGAAACCATCTGGAATCACTTTGATCATCTACGCTCTTCCAAAAAAAATACAACTATTTGAACCGAATAAATTATTATTATTTTTTTCGATCTAAAGATTGTAAATGGATAAACATAATGTATTATTTAGAAGGTGATCGAATAATTTTTGTACACCGTTTTATGCAAAGTAATTAAAATGATTTTGGAATGATCTTGAATTTTTGGAAAGATTTCGGCCGTTAATAGACAATAAAATTATTTTTTTGTCTCCATTTTAATTCAAAGCTAATATAAACAGCGATAACATATATACAAACAATAAATTAATAATTTTAAGCTAAATCAGTACGTTCATTATATGAACATAAAATATGTTTTTCTTATAAATAATCTCCATATAACATCTATATCCAATTAATATATTTTAAAACAAAAGTTATTTAATAATTTAAATACCAAATATTAACAATTTTCAATCGTGACAAATTATCATAAGATATAATATCGATGAGTTTTTAAAATGAAAAGTATCAAATTATTAATGTGTTTCAAACTAAACGCAAAATTACAATAAAATATGAATAATTTTTAAACTTTACAATCAATATTTATGGTGTTATTACTAACAAAGTTATATAATATATAATGTTCAAGTAGTTAATAAAAATTCAATAACTCACACATCGCAAAACTACATAATAAAACTATTTTACTAATTTTCAAAGCGTTGGAAGATACAACTTTGCCATTGGGTTCAATGTATATTCAATAAACTGACAATTAGAAATATAACTGTTAAGTTTATATACATTTTTAAATACACACGGGCGGTTTTTTTTGCCGCCACGTTTAATCTGCGTTTGCGGCTCATAAGCGATGATCGATTTAAAATCACTCTTGTTCCGTTCAACCAACGCTCAAAATGTAACACTACGCGATAAAAAAGCGTCGCATTTTAATTGCGCTGCCGTATGATCAGAAACATGGAAATGCATTTGTAATATTTTAAAGCTATTTTTAAAGAGCGTTAAAAAAGCGCCCGTGCAAATATTAAATTAATTATTCCTTAAAAATATAAAATAAATAAATTAAAACATAAAATGGAATGAAAATCTAATACTGATATTAACACACATGGAATGTAATCTATATATTGAATTACATAAGAAAAATCTAATGCAATTGAATGCATATAAAAAAAGACTATGTTGAGATAGAAGAACTAAATTTTATTCTATGGAAATCAGTCTTGTAACTTAGGGAATGGATAATTTGTGTTCTAACTAGGATCTATGAGGTAAATATAGTTATATAATTTTTCAGAAGATTACAATAAAATACTGCATACATTTCAAAACGACTATTTAAAACTAAACATCTTAATATCTTCCATAATTGTCATAAATAATTTATTTATTACAGGAAATACGATAGGTCTATTGAAAATATATTTTAGCGGCTATAAAATGTACGGATAATCAAGTCAATATCAATTTATTGTCAATTCTAATTATATTTATTAAGAGCTCTAGGTAATTAAACTTATTACTTGTACTATTCAGACTATTTCTAGGTAAATGGAAGTTTGATATAGAGCTATAATTTAGGTACCATAATGTTTTCTATTTTTAACAGATTAAAAATACTGTTAGGTGAATTTTTGAAGCATATTTGGTTTCTATAAATTTCTCAAGATTATCGTCGTAATATGTGTAAGCTAAAATTGTGCAACATCAGAATGTCATAGGGAATATTTGATAAACATTTAATAGGCATGTGTAAACTATCATTAATATAAATTGAAATTAATAATTTTACATGAAATTTTAAGACTAAGTATTTACTTTATTAGAATGCCAAATGTTTTGTATATTAATTTAATTATTTGTTACTTTAAAATAACTGATTTCGCCACTTTAATATAATCAGGCAAAAAGTCCCCAGAAAGCATTTTTTATAAACATTTTACTACAACAATAATATAATTTAGCCATGGCAATAATATTCAGAAAATCCTCAGGCACAAATAGTATCTGCATGACAAAATTCTGTTATGAAATCACATACCAAAGATTTATGTCTTCCTAACGAGCAGAGCGCATGCGCTGAGACCAGTGGATATCTTAGCCAATTCTGAGAAACAGATGGATCTTCTGGCAAAATCAATCTTTTCACAGAAGGTCTGAAATAAAAAAATATATATTAAATAAGTATAAAATAAGTATTGTTACTGAATTTATTTTCACAATTTTTCTTTCTTTGCCTCTCACATGGGCAAAGCATTTACAACATATACACATTTCATCATCATCATCATCAGCTCACTATACGTCCCCACCGAGGGGCTCGGAGCCTTCCCTAAGTTTGGAGTGACAGTGAGCACAAGCCTTTTGTATGCCTCAGGTTAATAGTTCAGTTTCTTAAAAACTTGTAATTTGTACCTTGAAGGAATCAGGTATTTCTTCAATGGCTCTATGAATAAGTGTCCCATTGATGTAGAGACAATTTGCAGCCTCATCCTCTGGTACTGTAAGAGTTTGGTAAGAAAAAGTTGCTTCCCTTTCCATTCTCTTCAATAATTCTTGTGCCTCTTTGCTGGCGCCTACACAAAGAATATCGGGTCCTGCCACAGTAATATAACTCTTCAAATGTCGTGCACCTTTGGACATCTGTAAAAATTAAATGTACTTTTTACTAGTATTTACTTTTATCTAGCTTTACTATATCTCCTCAAGCCAATATTGATGAAAGACAAGGTTGATGATTGTCAATTTAACTGACATAGAGCCACAAAATACTACTATCTCACAGAAGACAATGTAAAGTTCAATATGTGTTAATAGTAAGCATATTGTGTAAACAGAAACATGACATAAACAGAATTTGTTATTTGGGCAGTTCCAAAATAGCACTCAGTCTGTGAATTTGTAACCTACCTGGAACTAACAGTTTACTAAGAGAGTAAATAACCAACTCTACACATTATAAAATAACATAACAAACCTTAATAGGAGTGCAAGGGAATTCTGGAAATGCTTCTGCAACAGCGCTCGCTCCTGCTTCATTGCTTGTATCCGAAATGCCCACGAAAAATTCTCGACCTACAAAAAAATTATGTTTTATCTATTTATGAAAATGATAAGTTTTATGAGTTGTACCCAACGTTGTAAATATGTTTTACAAATAATAAGAGAGAACTTGACCATGATCACAACTGATCTTAATTGGTGATATGGTTGAAAGATAGTATGCACTAGTTTCTTTAAATGTCTATTCACTCTACTCTTGAAGACCCGAACATCATACTCAGACGGCAAAAGCTAGTTGTTAGGCGAGTTTAATGTATTCTTAAAGATATACATACATACATCAAGGAATATCATTATTGTGTGTATCAAAGCTTCAAATTTAAAAAGATTTATGACACTTATAGTATAAAATTACTCTCCTATGATACTGCTAGTTGAAATTAGTCTATCTGTACTTACATTATACACAACTGTTTTCTCCTACAGTTAAAAAAATACTTACAAATGTACAGTTATATTAGACAAATGATAGTCAATATTAAGAAGTACCAGTAGGATTTATGAACATGATAAATAAACATTTACCTGTGAATATAACATCGGAACCATTGACTTTGGCGTAAGGATCAGTCAATTCAATAACTGTTTGTCCAAGATCTTTTTGCATAACTTCTTTGAGTATTTTCAGCTGTAAAATAAGATAACAATGTGCCATCATATATATAATGTCTCATAATGAGTGATTGCTTAGTCCACCCATCTTAAAATGTAGAGAACCTATATTCAATCTCTATAAATCCCTAGGCTTGAACCATCTGAGTCTTGAATTATATTATTTTAGTTGTCACTTTGTTCTCTACTTTTTATGCATTGTCTTTTCTAATATTGCAAGTATCAAATTTCATATTTCTGGTTGAAATCATAAATGAAGCATTAGTAGCGCACCTACAGGTCTTGGTTCAATTCCCACCATGTACAGATGTTTCCTTTTTCATATTCATTTACACTACATTCTTACAGTGAAAGAAATCATTGTGAAGCTACCTGCATATTTTATTAAATATTAGCAGATTTTCTGTTAATTTACTGAACTGTGGTTGATAGTCTTAGTCACCCTTAACATAGTGATGGCTTGAGCCTTTGGGTAGGGTCTAATAAATATGTAAATAATGCACCCAGCAAATAGCAATATCATATTATTTAACAAGAACTGTATTCTAAAAACTGAAGACTTTATTGTTAAGCAAAATCAACAAAAAAACGTACCATATCATCTTCCATACTAGATGTTGGTTTCATAAGAAGGGCAATGCCGTGGCAAACGATGGAAATATGTTCTAACAAAACATTTTCAGGGAATGAATAACCAAAATCAATTTCCACCACCTCTAAATTGAGTTCCTTAAGAAGTCGTAAGAAGCAATCATGTTGCCGTCGCGCGTCGTTAAGATCAGCTCTGTCTGTTATTCGCAATGCCGGAGTCACTTTACCAACCACAGCGTGTGTGTATTCATGCATTTTGAAGTCCATTTTCGATGCAGATACAACGCCCTTCCCAGTCAATTTTATACACAGTTTTTCTAACGCAGAGCTGTATCAACTTTGATTACTACTTATTTCACCAGTTCTAGTACTTTGTTGTCATGAAAGGAGCGATTGTCGACTATTTGAAATGCTAGAAGGTCACAGTAAAACCTTTTAATTGGGTGTTTGGGTAAATAATTATTGAAGACGGAGCGCCATAATTCAATAGCAATTTTTTTTTATTTCTTAAGGCATTGGTCAATAGCAAATTCAGAACCAGTGTGGCCGTTTAAAAAATATAAAATCCCGACAATTAATCTTTTTTCCATTACTAAGCAGCTGTATTGGAGTCTAGGTCTAGGTCTATAAGAGTTCCTAAATCAAGAACTTTTCATAATGTATTTTAAAACATTATATTAATAATTTGATGTGGAATTTTATTAACGTTGGCCTTTTTAATTGCTATGTCCGTTCCAGACACTTCAACTGTATTGTAAACCAAATATTCACCGTTAATGAAATATTATTTTCCAACGTATCGTTATTGTATACCGTTTTTATTTAAAATAAATAGGAAACAAATAGGATTTTCTTTACAATGTTTCATTTATGACAACACTGAACAATTTTACCCCAAATAAGGTCTTTTATTAAAGTCTATTACTAAAAGCAACTAGCAACAGCAAAAGGAATGGACAAACGAATCCACATACCAAATAGTAAAAACCTCATCAAATATAACACACAAGCATGTTTTCATACACGCGGAAACATTAATACCGAACATGTAAAATGACTAACACTCTGAACATAATTTAGTTTAGGTGCACTGATGATGTTTTAGCACGTAATTCGATCATCTGCTGTCATGATGGTTTACAACTACCAAACGGATGGTAAAAGATTATACCTTCATCTTCACAAGGCCTTAAGAATAATCTGCAGTTTATGTATACACATCATCAATACTGATGCTTATAAAACTGTTAAATTACCACTGAAATATTATGTAAAGATGGGAGAAGGGTAGGCTTTGTAACCAGGCTAAAATAAGTAATACTCTAACATTTATTGCATAAAAAATAACAAAATGATAAAGAATTGTAAATACATATCCATTACAACATTATAAGTAATATTTAGATTTACTACAACTATACATCAACTACCTGAATAAAGATAGCTTTATTTTCCCTAAACACAAGTTACATGATATTAATAAACATAATTTTGCGTGAATATTGACTTAAAGGACCTAAGAGTTTTCTTTATTCTACAATATAAAGAAGTAAGCTCAAGTGTCATAACAGGGTTAAGACAAGGATAGAAATTGCTAGATGGTTTTCATCAAGATTATTACAGCCCTTTTCATTTGATTAACAATATTATTCTATGGAATTTGTGCATTCTTTTAAGTCTAATCAAAATAGAAGTACTAAAAATTAATCTTCACAGTTTGAGCACTTGATATTTTCTATGTATAACCTTCATAAACTCATGTAAATAGAAGTTTGACAATATTTTTAATACATCGGGCACAGCTAGTATGCAATATATTAAATATTATCTAATATATAAAATTTCCATGTCACAATGTTAGTTACTGTACTCCTCCGAAACGGTTTTACCGATTTTTACCAAATTTTATATGCATATTCAGTAGGTCTGAGAATCGGCTACTATCTATTTTTCATACATCTATTAAGTTTTTTTTAATTGCGCGCGGACGGAGTCGCGGGCAACAGCTAATACTATAATTTAAATATCATCTGAAGTTTGGAGGGTGATTAACCCTTGACGCTCCATTTCTTTATACATGATATCTTGATTCAGAGTGTGTAGAATGTCTTGGAATCTTTGTCGCAAAGCCAAATTTTCCATTCCAGCAATTTCATGTTGAGTTCTTTGTCGACGCTGTTTCAACTCTTCTAATTCAGCTCCTAATTGATCAATTCTAAATTGCATGTTGTCTTTAGACATGTCACGTGAATGGTAATCAACCTCTTCTTCAGAAGACATAGCTCCACTCTTTAATCTGTGGGAAACTGCAGATGTTTTAGTACTTGTACGGCCAGTAGATTTCTTTGAACCTTGCCCTGGAAACATTTGTGAATCAAACTCAATTGGATAGTCTCTCTTTGAAAGTGTATCTCCAACTCCATACATTGAGTTATTGTCGGACAAGCGGCTATCATATGGTGACAAGCGGCTGTCTTCCATGTCAACATTAGCATTTTCATCATCACTATCACTGACAGCTCCACCAAAAATGTCATCAACATTTGAAGATCTTTGATTAACAGTCTCTGAAGTAACAGTTTCTTTCTTATTCTTTTCAGCTTTTGGCTTGCGCTCAGGCTTAGTATGTGCAGATGTGCTTGGTTCAGGCTTTGGATGTTCATCTTCTTCCTTGATGACTTCCCAAGTCACACTTACAGCTTCATTGTCTGCTCGTAGAAGTCTTTTTATTTCTTTTTCTATTTCTGGTGCTTCCACATACTTTTTCTTTAATGTTTTTCTAAATCGTCTCTTTCGAACATTTTTTGTAGGGGGTGTTATACCATGCGGCCATAAGAATTTTTTGTCTACTTTATATGGATCTTTCTTTTTATTTTTTGATGGTGACTCTTCTTCCACAGTTGGTGTATCTGGTTCATCTTTACATATCATCATTTGGCATATATCTGCGGTCTTATAGAAACTTTTGTTATCAATAGTTTTTAGAGATTCTACAATGGTCGGCAAATCCATAATTTTGGCATGCATCAGCCTGTGGTCGAACCGTACTTCGCCATGTCTCATATCGTTATCAATTTGTATTGTCAAACGATTTTTAAGGTTTTCTCCTGTTTTAAGCACTTCACGAAGTACCTTAGCTGGCTCTTCGGGAAGCCTTAACACAAATTGGGACTCGAGTTCTGACGGATAGTCAAGATCTCTTTTATCTTTACTCATTGTGAATCATATACTTATGTTTAATTTACAAGTTTTTACTTAAACACATATATATTAATAACGCTTTGTTAGGCACTAATTAAATCTAAATCTCTTTCTTAAATATTAATGTTATTCTCCCATAATGCATTCCATTTTCTTGTTTGACAGCGTTGACAGCAAATCCTAATCGATAGAAAGTTGCCAGTTGCCAGAAACTAAACAAATCTGTTCTTTGGAAGTAGACTAGAAATAAATATATATTTTTGTAATTATCCTAACATGACCATGGTAAAATGTGAATATTTAATTAACATTTGATTATGAATTTAACATAACTGAAATGTGAATTTGTTTTTAAAATCGCGCTTCCATTAAAAAAACCTGTCCTGTTTGAGTAGTATAAATGCTCTTTGTATAGTCCACGGAAGGACTCTCCTCTTTCTTGACTGTGATTGGTTGATCAGCTCACAATCCTATGACGTGTGATTTGGACACGTCAATACCAAGAAATTAAAAAATTTGTATCAAAAATATCAAACGAATCCTATGACGATTGACGATACATTATATAAAGCTAACGTATCACAATAGAAATAGTGAAATAAATGATAAGTGATCGTATAAACAGTAAGTACAGATTAGCATATTAATAATTAATAATTTATATAAATTAAATATTGTGATATGTAATTTGTAGCATTTAAAATAAGATTGTCAAAAAGTTAAATTTTTAAGTAATTACTACACATAATCAATAGAATTATATTTGATCCAAAATTTGCATTTTACATTCTTGATTGCCCTTGTTTTGTTCCAAATTCTGTATTATCATTTAATTTTTATTTCATTGTATGAAAGTGTTATTTTTTGCGTTCAGCATATTATTTGTAAATAGAAAGAGTTTTTAAATCTTAAGTTCAATGAGTACTTTTCGAATTTTAATAGACTACAATGAAGATCAAAGAAAGCATCATTTGTCTACTTGTGATATTCCACTGTTCATATGCACCTCCAGTGTCCCAGGATAAATCAAAAGAGCAAGACAGTGAAATAAAGGATGATCTGGTACGTTTTGTTATCCTATCCATAGTTATTATGCACATTACATATAATTTATGTAGTATACATATTATACGCAATATAATAATAATAAGTGATTTCTTAACATCCACAAAAGTTCAAATTGAAGTGGTTGAAGGCTTCGTTTTTTTTACCGCATTGTGGACTAGTAGAAAATGTGAACATGTTACATCACCCCTTAGAAACCATTCTTTTACTCATGGCTATTACAGTCTTCACAGACTGATCATTATCATCATCTAGTTGATGCCATTTTTACTAAAATATGTGCAAGAGGTAATTTGATGCCATTCAGATCTGGTACATCTGGTGGATCTTCCATTTGCTTACTTTCCCGACACTACCAAGTTACATAGAAACTTTTTGATGGTATTTTTCATGGTGCATGTATAGTAGTTTTCAGATATCTTGGTGGATTTGAACTTGTGAGTTATCGCACAGAATACAATGTTAGTTGTAGCGGGTTGTGAAGGGAGTGCACATCGCAATAACCTTGGACTGCCAAGATTAAAAAAAACAGTACACACTTTTATTTGTGTTATTAGGTCATTTTTATTTTGTGCTTTATAACTGAATTATATGTTCACCTTGAAAGTATAATAGATTGATAGCTTTTTGCTTTTCTTTACATATTATACCATGTTATGTTGCATATATTTATCATACAAATAAATGGACTTAGTGTTTTGTTGTATGATAGTAGTTCAATGGCTATTTAGTCATTACATTAAAGGAGAGAATGATATACAAGTCAATTTATACTGGTATATTACTCAAATGTTGCAGATCTTCAATACTTGTTTTTGCTCTACAGTAAATGTTTTTTATCTTTGTTCATATAATAACCAGTAATAAATGTGAAGGTTAATAAACATTTACAAGCTTTTTTCGTTTTTTAAAACATGTTTGCTTTAACAACTATGCCCATATTATTGTGGGCTTCCACTGACAAAAAACATGTGTACAAAAACATATAGTTACCTCTACTTTTTCAATGAGAATGAGAGGGATAACAGTAGAGGAATTTCATCTGTCAAAGCCCATAGTTATAACATGAAATGCCAATTTGAATTAATGTCAAGGTAATTCTGACTTCTTGATGTCTACATGGCTAAACTAATTTTGATGTATAATAAACTTAACTTATTTGATTCATATTTTACCCTGATGTGTCATAGTTGGGCTTTTCATAATAATAAATACTTAAGTATAACTTTATACACTTGGATCGTTTCATTCCTTATATATGTTTTTATACAATAGTAATACAATAAATGTAAAAAGACATGTATGGCGCAACCAACTGGCTTTGCGATTTTCATACTAAAAATGGCAGTGGTATAGTACATAATATTAAAGTAGTATTTGCGGTTGTTTCTTTTTCCTAGGAAGAGTATATGGAATACCATAGATATTTAAAAGAAGTAGTTCAAGCTCTGGAAAGTGATCCAGATTTCAGAGAGCGGTTGGAAAAGGCGGATGAAGAAGATGTTAGAGTAAGCGATCTTTGTTATTTTATGAAGTAATAATTATGTATTTGCTTGCTTGAATTCTTTTTTTTTACCTTTAGTCTGGGAGAATAGCTGAACAACTGGACTTTGTCAATCACAATGTAAGAACTAAACTGGATGAAATTAAACGACGAGAATTGGATAGACTTCGGCACCTAGCTACTAAAGTAAGTATATTTTGTTGGCAATGACAAGTATATTATGTTTTAATGCCATGATCGGCTTTAAGACGGTCTTAATGGATGGGACCTTGAAGTCTTTAAGTAGATCATTTAAATATTTTTTTAAAAATATATCACATTTTCCTTTCTTGTTATCAGCATATAAAACAACTATTTTGAATATAAGTAACTGAATAATAAATATGTTTCACTGATTAATTAATAAAATATTTTTCAGCAATTTGAGTTAACTAATGACCTTGAAATAAACACTGGAAAAATACCTTCAAATGAACATTTAGATCATGGTAATCCACATACTTTTGAAATTGAAGACCTTAAGAAGTTGATCAAGAAAACAACATCTGATTTAGAAGAGGCTGACAAAAAGAGAATACAACAATTCAAGGTGAGTTAATTTTTACTCACTAGTGTAAATTCGACTATAATTCATAAATAAATAATTTATTTCACATAAACTCTAACATTCATTCAAGTTATTTCTCTAATAAGATATACAAAGTTATATATATACAATGAAATTAATTTTAAACTCTGTATGTCTTATTATACGTGTATTATATGGGTGTGTGTGTGTATCATATATGTGTGTATACAAGTATATAATAATTATGTCCATTAGACCTTGAGTAAAGGATATTGATACAGTTGATTATAATTGTATTGTAATAGATTTATTTAATCACTGCCAACCACTGCATTGATAAGATATGGTAACAATAAACATTTTAGTAAACAACTAGAAAAATTAGTAAAACACAATAATTTTTAAATGATACCTTTCACAATGTGCAGGAAACACATTGTCTTAAAGTTGTTCCAACAAACACTTTAACTCTGAATATCTTTCTTAGCCCATTATAATTGACATAAAACTAGATCATGATACTGCGAGTATTGATTTTACAACATATATTAAATTATTGTTTGTCGAATTAAGTATTATATAACATTGTTTACCTGAATTGCTTAATCTTACATATAAAATTCTCGTGTCACAATGTTAGTCTGCATACTCCTCCAAAACGGCTTGACCAACTCTCATGAAATTTTGTGAGCATATTCAGTAGGTCTGAGAAGGTCGGCCAACATCTATTTTTCATAACCCCCCCCCCCATTTTTTTTAACTGCGCGCGGACGGAGTCGCGGGCGACAGCTAGTAGTTTATAGTTTTGTTGGTGAGTGTGGCGACTGTTAACTGTGTGATGAGACAGACTGCTAAACGCAGAGTAGTTAAATGGGTATTATAGCAATCCTTTAGTCTATTTTCTTTCACTAAGTGTATACATGATTAGTTACTAAGTACTTTTTAGAAATATGAAATGGAAAAAGAGTTCGAGAAACATCAAAAACTAGAAGCAATGGATGAGGCGCATAAGAAGGAATATATGGAGAAAGTTAAGCAAGAGGAAGATGCCAGGAAACATCACCAACCGGTGAGTAAAATCGAAAACTATATTATTTTATTAAAATAATTATAGTATGTGTAACACCTCCTATTAGTCGAAAATTCTAATGTTTTCCTATTCACAATTTGTAAGAAATGTTTGTGCAATAAAATGTAAGTTCTTGGAGTTGTTTTGAAATCATTTCAATGTGCAATTAACTTTATGGATTGAACTTATTAAGCGTAGGGGAAAATTATGACGCATGTTTGTCATGAGCGGAAAGATAAGGCTTAATCAATATTTTTATGAACAAAGATTGGTACAGGAATTTGAATGATTTTGTTGATGGTAGATTACATCAGAGAATTCGTTATTTTTAGCCAACTTCAAAAATAAAGTTATTTTCAATTCAACTGTATTTTTTATGTGTGAAATGTAACACATTAGTATGATCTGTTTTCTTATCTCTATTTATTTTGAATGGGATGAACGGGATGGTAATATTGTTGTAAAACAGGTGTCGCGACGATGGAGACTCAACAATAGATATTATAGATTTGGTGTATGTTGTTATTACCTATCCTGCTATATTCACTTGTTATAAGCCTCGCATATTAACTTTTGATTATGATATAAATTTAGACAGCAAATTTAGATATTATGTAAACGCAGCTCCATCACCCCGGCTCCAAACAACAGTTGGAGGAGGTGTGGGAAAAGCAGGACCATATGGACCAAGCGTTTGATCCCAAAGCGTTCTTCATGATGCACGGTGAGTGAATATCTAGACAATTATTAACTCTTTATATTTATTATCTGTGACAGTTACATCATCCTGTGACCAGAGAACAGTTGTTAGAACTATGGAAAAACGCCGACCATATGGATAAAAAAGATTTCAACCCAAAAGCGTTTTTCATGATGCATGGTAAGGTTCATAGAGAAATAGCTTAATTTATGTAGATCCACGTTTTTTTCCTACAGTTTTGTTTTATACTTTGTTAGAAAAGTAAATAGGCTGTTGCTTTTGTGAACATTTAGCACGTTGTTGATTACAGGTTTGAGGCCACTTTTTTGGTCTTATACAGACAGCTCACATATCATGTATCTAGAATTGAAAGTAAATTTTTTGCCGAAATAACTATACATAAAAAGTTATTACGTCATTTGTTGGTCGTTTTATTGCGTTTCATTTTTTTTTTGCACAAATTTAGTTTTTTGCTTTAGTTCACTGCTCGGTCGCTCATCTACATGTTTTATATTACGCTAATGCATGGACTATATTGTCTTTCACGCGGCTTATTAGAAAAAGGATTATGGCTCTGCCCTCTGAATGAATATCAATTTTCCACAAGATTTTCAGTATTTCTTTTATTGAGACTGACCTATTTCCACTGCTACATCGACTACTATCTAAATGCCTGCCGTAACATGTCGTTTAAAGGAAAGTAGTGTTAAACGCTCGTTGTCTCTTACAAAACTTTTTGTCGAACTCCGTAACACGTGCAAAGCATTTCACATTTTTCTCATTTTTTGTTATATTTTTAATAATTTATAATGTGTCATTATGACTTTCTTTTGGTCTTCATTTTAAACTTGTTAAACATTTTCTCATTAAACAGTTATTTGGCTAATTAGTTATTACTATCATTAGCCAAATGATACACAGTTGTTTGAATATGTCACCCTCATTTTGTGAAGTCCATTTTTAGAATTACAATAAGCATTGTATTGCTTTTAAAGTCATGTATTGCTATGTTTTGTGTTATCTTAAAATAAACTGAGAAATTTTAGTATGCTATGTAAGTATCAATTACAAAAAAAATTATATGAAAATTTAATATTGTCTAAAATACATACTATGCCCAATGCCAAAAAAATTCATATAAATGTTATCCCTTACAAATGTACGCCAAATTTCAAACCACTTATTTTTCTTTCAAGAACTATGTAGTATACACTTACACTGTTGATTTTTGTCCACATAAAAATTGTATTTAAACTTAATATTGTATGTTTGTTTAACAAAAACGATTGAGTAATTATCAATGTTAATGCAGACGTTGACGGGAACGGCGTTTGGGATGCTGATGAAGTGAAAGCACTGTTTATCAAGGAGTTGGACAAAGTTTACGGGCCTGGCGGTCCCAACAAGGACCTGCACGAGAGAGCTGAAGAAATGGAGCGTATGCGCGAACACGTCTTCAAAGAGAACGACCGCAATCGAGACGGACTTATCGACTTCCATGAGTTCATGACTGAGACTCAGAAGGCAGACTTTAATCAGGATGAAGGTGAGTTGTCAAGTTTTACTTATCCATCAACAATTAATGAACTCACAAATATCAAAAGTATTTTGTATGTTTAGCATTTTTATATTTCTGAAAACATTTCTTTAAAGATTTGCGATTGATTGATAATTTCTCATATCTTTGTAATCATTTTAATTGTTAAAGGCTGGAAAACCATTGATGAAAATCAAATTTATACACAATCGGAGTACGAAGAATTTGAAAGGAGAAGACTCGAGGAACTGAGATACCTGCAGCAGCGAGGTTTGGTGAGTAGAAAAATGTATTCTTTGAGAAGAGAGCACTAAGAGGCTTGGAGCCTACCCTAAGTAAGGGATGACTAGGACATAGTCAACCACGCTGACCCAGTGCGGGTTGACTTCACACATATCATTGAATTTCTTATAGATATGTGCAGGTTGCATCACAATGTTTTCCATCACCGTAAGAAGTGACTTTAGTCAGTGAGTTCAGATGACAAGTCCAGTGCTTAACTCCTGAGCCACTGGTGCTCTTACTTTAGTCTAATTTAATTTTTTTATCATAATTTATATGATTTGCAGGTTGACGCCCACGGTAGACCGGTACCGGGTGCCGAACATCAAATTCATCTAGCATATCAGCAACAACAGGCCTTCCATCAACAACAACAATTCCAGCAAGCCCAGCAACAAGGATACCAAGGCCAGCAACAGTATTATCAGGGACACCCTCAAGGACAACTTCCCCCGCAATATGCACCAGGTCAAGCGCCCCCAGCCTATCAGCAAGGCTATCATCCAAGTCAGATACCACAAGGACAAGCTCAATTCCAAGGTTATCCGCAAGGTCAATTCCAAGGCCCGCCTCAAGGTCAGTTCCAAGGACAGCCTCACGGTCAGTTCCAGGCGCATCAGAGCCAACCCCAAGGTCAACAGGGTCAGGCACAAGTCCAGCAGCAACATCCAGCACAAAATCAACAACCAGGAAACTTGAACCAGCAACCACCATCACAGGCAGTGAACCAGCCTTCTCAGCAACAAGGACTTCGATCTGATTCCCCTGTGCAAGGCCAGTCCCCACCAGCTCAGGGCCAGGGTGGTCAAACCCAAACTAGCCAAGTGCAAGGCCAAGATCATTCATCGCAAGGTCAAAACCAGGGTCAGGCTTCGCAGGTCCAAAACCAAGGACAGCCTTCGCAAGGTCAAGCCCCTACTATTCAAGCTCAACCGCCCAACGTAGTTGCTAATCATTAGATGTATGCTATTTGGCTATTAATGACAGCACTGCTACTCGCATATTGGTGCCAAATTATATTCCATTTTGTATTATGTCATGCTCACTTTTATAATTTTTTATGCATCACGAATATTTTAACTTTGCCAGATTTAAATGTACTACCATTTTTGTCTATAGACCAATAAAATATACTGTGAATCACTAACGAGGAGTGATTACTACCGTAATAGCGCTTTTAATACAGTTATACTTTAATAAAATTATATACAATAAATATAATAATATATTTATTAATTTGATTTAAAAGGCCAAAAAGTCCGACTGATTTTAAAACTAGATATTTATTTACACAGGAGAAGTAATTGGGGCTAAAGTTAGGAAATACTTACTCGTTTTTGCTTTAGTCTATCTATTCTAATATGTCACAATGTTTCTCTTTATTTGGTGTAAAATTTAATTTAGTCATGTGTTTCCTGTCACTAAATTTTAATTTTGCACGAAAAGTAGTTTTATCGATTATTTATTAAGTTTTATATGTTTTATAAATAAAATTTTCTGTTCATAAAATCCAGTAAAGTTATTAATTGGTACATGCATGTGCGATTATGTCTAACTGTAGTGTCTTAATTTATATTAGAAAATACTGGCTATCGTATTCTTGAATAAATTAAATTAAAATACATTTTTGTGTTATATTATTTAAACATTTCCCTCGCAGGCAATTTGAGAAATTGTGTTGTGAATTGTGCACTGGGATATCGATTTAGATAGTTTATTTGATATCAAGCAATATTAAAGCAAATTACCAAACACAATAATCAAAAATGTTATTTTCGGGTAGTGAATGTTATCAGATAAACCGAGAAAAAGTGGAATTTATCCTTGAAATGATGAGGTTGTTTAGAAAGTTCGAATCTTGATTGGAAACTGAATAAAAGATCGTATTTTAGTGTTATAACCATTTGTCAGAATCGAATCAAGGACAATGCTGTCCACAAACAATAACTTCCCATTCCCATCTAAGTTGGAGCACTTATACGGAGGGAATTTGGTTTGCTGTCAAGTCATACGTCAGTAATTGGAATACAAATACTTGATTGGAATTCCCCATTGTATGAATAGGTCAAATATACTTTGTAGCAATGCTACCATTTTTTTTACCCGACTGACGAACAATAGCGGCGTGTGGGTAGAGCGAGGTGGGGCCCCGGACTTATGGTGGCGCCGCAAGCGCCAGAGTCGCATTTAAGGGGCGCATGAGGCGCCCCCTAAATGCGACTCTATTTTTTGAAGATTTCTCCCACAAGAAATAAAGGGGTCTCTGGACAGGGAGGTAATATTTTTGCTCATATGCATTGTTATTTTATGTTTCTGGATGTGTATATATGTATTTGTTCGTTCTACTATGATCTACAGGAGTTAAAAAGTTACAATCAACTTAGCTATGTTGATTGTAACTTTTTAACTGATTGTAACTGGTTTTGTCGACTGAGATGTAGATTTTTATTCATTCCAGAAGTGGCATAGAATAGGAATGTCCAGGCGTAATGAATTTTAATTAACAACTATTTCATAACTTTTCTTAAATTTCTAGTTATTTATTTAACTGTTATCAAACCGAGCTTTCAAGTAAACATTGCACACAATTTGTATTCACTGTACAATGTGATAACAAAACTAATGTCAGAGAGTCAAGTAAACAATTTCATCAAGCGATATTATAAGCATACACGTATGAAATCATTTATATAACTGACACAGACTATCAGTAAAATTATTGTGGATTTCCACTGCGTTGACACTTGTACACTGCCATCCCTCTAATTCTGTAAAAACTCTCTGTAAAAACATGTGTCATGGCAGTCGAAACCCATAGTTATAGTTTAAAGTGCAGGTATACCCTTTAGCTTAAACCAATAGCAATAGCTAATATTCTTATTTAACTGCACTAGAGTTATGGTCTATTAATATTTTACATGCCAAACGAACAATTTATGACTAATGATTTCGTATGAAGGCAAAGAAATAGAAAAAGAAAGACTATATCAGTAATACATATTTATGCTTATTATTTATCGCGATCAGCAATTATGTTAGCCATTCGTCACTTGTGCATTCGTTATTGTACAAATATAACCGTGTTAATACTTCGCTAAGTTTTGTTACGCTCGCGCTCGCGTAGATGTCTAAAGACAACAAAATTATCTGTAGACGAATCTTTCGACCTAGATGTTTAGAGCAATGTGATTTTAAACTGACCAGGAAAATCAAGATAATATTCAATTACACAATCGGGATGGGAATCCCCGCTCACAGTATTAAACTTATATTTATTATAGTCAACAATAATGTACGCAGAATGCTTCATTGGATAAACCTTACATTGGACTACCCTTTTGCTCGGTAGAAGACGACGGGAAACAAGACCTGTCTCCACCCTGTGACCACTTGCAACTTACTGTTTGGGGCTGATCATCACATTTATTTTAGTGTGACGTGATAATTGTCAAAAAAGTTCTGCGTAAAGTCATTTTGGGCCTTTCCACCGGTCTCGATACATCGCACTTTCTTAAAAACGCAAAGGATCTGATCTGTTTTTAACTTTTAGACGTTGGCCAATCAATCCTGTGTCGGTTACTTTTTTATACACGATGAAAAACAAGTAGTAGGTAGATGTGGGCGTTGATTTGATTTAACAATGAGACCCGCCGCTGAAGGAAACGGCCGATAACAATAATTTGTTTGCATCACCACCTGACTCACTTCAAAACAGCATTGCCTTTGTATGCAGAGAGCGTCAATCTCGCTTGGCTCGCAGATCGCGGAACAAGGTCGCAATGGCGCGCTGCTTCCTATCTTAAATTCATTTTTTTTTAACGATTTGCATAAAATGTTGAAAAGTCACCGTTTTTGTGATTTTAAACACTGATCCCTTGAGTGTCATCTTGTTGAAATTTGTAAATTATAGAAATTTACTTTTTCTCCTGTTATGGTTAACAATCTAGTTAATAGTCCAGAGTTGGTACTCTGGACTAGATTTAGATTACATAAATAACATTTTATATTTAACAACCTATTGACAAAATATATGAATATAAGAATGCATGGGATTTATCTACCCAGAACATGCGGCCGTGTAATTTTTGCTAACTATGAGTCGTTTACCTTTTGTATTTGTTAAAAATAAACATCAAACAAACAGATCATTTATGAGAAGCGATTAGCTTAGCTTTAATTATTCAAACCATGAATAATTCAGGCATAAAACTTTTTAACAATCCCGTATATTGTCAAAAAATAGATAGGTAATCGTTAAGCAATAAAGCATCGGGTTGTCTTACATAGGGGTGACCTTGCCTTATGTATTAACTGCCTTTTATTTTACGATAGGACTAAAGCACTGAAATAACTATGAGGCCGCTGGAGTGGTTTCGAGTTACACCCAATATGATAACAGTCAAATCTGGATAAATGAGAGTCCAAGGCAACGCGATATTTTTCTAGGATATAGAAGTTTCTATCTAGCTCGAGTCACTTGCTGTTAGAGGTTATACAAGTTCGACTTTATTTACAAAATATTGAAAATTATTAATAGCGCCAATTTGATCTCTTTACTGTCGATAAATTGTTTCTCTCTTAGTTACGAAAATTAAACAATTTGAACATTAGTCCTCGATCCAACGACTTGTTTAATTGTCAATGTCGGGACCTAATAGATTGGGATCAGTATTAATCAAGGCAATTACATTCATTACGCAATTAAGGATCGTGATGCGCCATTACTTAACCTTGATGTCTTAAAGTAACAAATTGTAATATAGTACGTTTAGGTTTTTTTTAAAACTCACCTAAAATAAAGAAGTCACCGCTGCTCGTAGACATCTGCAACGTGTTTAAAGGTGCAGGTTTATCAGATGCTATACGTGCCTTTAATGGACGGAGAAGGTCGCACTGAAAGAGGATTTTTCCCTTACTTTGCGTCAAATACGTTGTCGTGTAAAAATTTAGAATAAAAGAAATTGTCATGAGTTAAATATCTAAAAAATCGATAGAAAAAAATTCATACTTTAGGAGCATGTGCAAAACATCCTTTGAGAGTTGGCCTAAGGACCCAAGATTTTACAACCAATGTCGTAAATATCTTATATGCAAACAAAATTTGGTGATGTCATATTCATGTGCCCGAGAAAGATTACCTCTCTATATATGACCATAGATTCTTTGGTCGAAAATAAGCTGATTTCACCAACTTTCCTCCATCTAAAGTTGCATCGTGTGGTCGCTAGAGGGTTTTATACTTTGCAAATTATTTTACATTTATTCAAATATCTTCTTAAGTCTTTAATAGATGTAATTCATATTGAAGCCATCAATTTTATTTGATAAATACACCTTTATGTAAAACAAACCTTTTATATAAAATCAACAGGGTCGAAAACATGACTGTCATTTAAAAAAAACAAACATATTTTGCACAAGTGATCTTTGAAACAAGTTTTAATTAAGTATTATTATATAATTATGTACTATTGAAACTTTAGATGTCAGAGTTTGCATCAATCTTAAAGTGAAGCGAGCAGAGTGGTTAGAAAGTTTGTATGTAATCCTAGACACTGAATCGAAACCGCCTGATTTAAATATCCGTTTCAATCACTAAGATAATACGGTATTTAATATTATCCGTGGGTTTCCACTGTTTAAACAATACCTGTTACCATTTTTTATTTAAGTAATGTATACTTATTATATTATTATTTACCTAATATAGTTGTTAATCATTACCGGGTACACGGATAACATACGATTTTTTTTTTGTTTATACGAGGAAAAAAACTGGTTGGCCTGGTCGTACGACAACGTTTGTTAATAATATGACATCATCATGGCAATAATCAAAGACTAACAAATCTCAGCAACATTAACTGATGCCTACAACTGTCTTGAACTCCGAGAACGTGTATTTATTTATGCATTCAAGAAATGCTAATGATCGGAGAACCGAAGAAGTGTAAGGTATCCATTCTTCTAAATAGACTGACATCGTAAAGACGCAATAATTTGTATGTTAAAAATGCGTATGGCTAACGATGGAGTAAACAAGCATCTGCTTGTCAGTTGAAATTTACCCATTCAAGTCACAGAATATTTTCAAGCACATTTTTTCATCAACATCACCTCCCAGTCCTTATCCCACTCACGAGGGGTCATCGCACAAGGTTTAATAAAACAAACTTTTAACGTTAATAAAAAATCACCATTATTGAATAGCACTAGACTTTTCCATTTCATTATAGTCAAAGAATTGTAAAAATGCGTAATTTAGTAAACGTAAAAAATGAAACTCAGCATAAAACAGAACTTTTCAGAAGAGAACCCCTTAGCGTAGGTTTCGAGACAAAGCAAATGAATAAGTAACCGTTAATTTTGAGTAACACTGTAAGTCCCTTTCCGCACTAACACTTTTAGACGTATTTCTCTCCAGGCATCTTGATCAGATAGCCTGGAGAGAAATACGTCTAAAACGTCATGAGCATCAACATCATCTTCAAAAACTAATGATGGTCTAGCCTTTAGATCCTTTTAAAATATTTTGCAAACTTAATAGTATATTCTAGTATTCGCTCACAGTTTTCAAGTAATGATGCAACAGGCATGCCTATTTAGAATGAAACTTGAATTATAGAAATGTATTATTTACAATCACATACTAAAACACTCCTTATAATTCCTTGATTATGTTGCAGGTCACAGATTATCGCCAGCCGGGGCTGTTGACAATAATCTGATAAATATTGCTTGTACAGCATTCGTTGCTACTCTTTGACCTCACGGTTACGGTCAAACAGGCTGGCCAGAGCTCTAAGTATGCTCATTCGCCACTGAAGCGTCGTGCGGATCAGTCGAGTTTCAATATGAAGGCTTTAATCGCCTTTGTCGCTGCCTTAGCGCTTGTCGCTGCCAACTCACCGACTCCAGTTGGCAAAGTCGTCTGTTACTATGATAGCAAAAGCTATGTCAGAGAATGTAAGTTAATATTTTTTATCGCTGTGCGTATTAATTTTTTGTTTTAACTAGCGAATTTTTTTAACTTAAAATATACATGAACATAATTTTGAATTTAATATTTTTTTTTCTTTGTGAAGTTATATTCATACAATATTTTCACTTTTAACATTCAAATTCCTTTAGGAATAATATTGCTTATAGCTATTATATTAATTATTTTCGACTTTCATCGACATTTTCGGTGAAAAATAAATAATCGTCAATTTATCTACAATTATTTTGTTATAATATTTGGAGAACTTTTCTTTAAATTATTAAAATAAAATAAATACTTTTTGCAACGACTTTATTCATAGCTCAGCGCCTAAGTACAGGCTTTACTGAGTTAAGTTGAAGTTACTTTACAGTAACTTATTTATTGGCTGTCGGGAATCTGTCGAAAGTTTGTTTATTTGTGCCGGATTTTTTCAACGAATACAAAAGTATTCTATTAGTCAGTAACCCTTTGTTGATGATAATCTATTATTTTAATTTTACCTGAGAAAGTTGATGGGGCTAATTAACTAAACATAATTAACATAAATTTATTATTTTTACTTTAACCAATACCAACAAAATAAATGTTAGTAGTGTATGTAGAAGTTTCTAGAAGTGGAAGGAAGGACAACGAACTTGTTTGATAAAATGTTTATAGATAAACGAGTTATTGAGATAACCTAAGGTTAAATTACTTGTAATAAAGTGTTAATAAATAGAACAATCATATTCCATCCGAGAAACAAATGATGGATAACATGTTCTTTGCCCACCTGTTAACAGTTGACTGTATAGCGGAGATAACTTATATAACATGATTTACATAAGATATGAGTCGAGTACATATATATAACGAACAAAACTCACAATATGGCGTATGTTCCAATGCTATGTAGAGAAGATATTCAAAAAAATGAAATTTAAGTATATTAAATCACATTGCAAAATATGTTATTGAAAACGAAAAGCATTTTTTTCTGTTTTTTGGGTAACGATTTCCTTCCCTATCCTCAGAGCTTTCATCACTAAGAAGCTGTAGTATAATCCGGAAAAAAAGTACTGCCTACTTTTTTCCGGATTATACTACATTTATAATTACAGTGTTTGTAATATAACATAAAATAAACAGCTTACATTTTGAGTGTCGACCTTGACAGCTAACGACGGATAATTTCGAATTTACCTATAGACGGCACTATTATAATGATTAGGTAATAATAGTCGTTTGTCTGCCTTATTTATTGAAAATAACGATTTTTGCCTCTAGAGACTATGATACAGCTGTATTATTGAAGTAGTGAACTTAATAGAAACCGTGTAACTGAGATTCTTATTAAGAATCTCAGAGAATCCTTTTTTAAGATTAAAATATATAAATTTTCACAGTAGGTACAATAGGTAATTGCCGCGTATGCCGGGGTCCACTGCTGCCCTGCAGGTATACAATGATTCTAGTTTTATTTTCCTCATGTAATATATAAAATAAATACAGCTGTTATGTTCTCCTAATAGTACAGAAGTGAAGGTGAAGGCTAGATGGTAGCAAAAAATTGTCACAGTCTCGCTCTGTATCTTTTATTCTATATCTTTTTTATTACAGAAAGATACGACGAAACTAATCTTTTTGTGCTTTTGTTGTTGTTGTTAATGTTACCTAAAATATCATAATATTATTTTAATAAAAAAAGATGAAAATTATTCGCAAACGTTTAAGATTTTACTTGAAATAAGACTTTGATTTATTGAAAACAATAAAAATAGCAAATAAAAGTTTGCTTTACAAATTTGTTTTAGTTATGTAAATTCAAGCAAAATTGGCAAGTGCATGTAGGGATGAGCGGAAGAACAAATAGTTAGCTTAGAGCTGATAGCTTGCTGTCTATTGAAAGATGAGAAGTATTACTTTTTTTGTGAAATTGAAACATTTGCCTGTATGTAGATAAAGAACATGTCTGCTTGGCTTAGTCATTATAGCATAGGACCTTCACATTCATCTACAGATGAGGTCAGCAAAGGTATACATTTTTTCCTTTACAACGAATTTTATTTAAATTTAGAACCGTTTGCCTTGGCCTCGTTACTTTATAGATGACCATTGTCTCATTTTCTGTATAATTTCAAAATAATTTCGGAGTACAGAGTATAGTCTATAAGACAAGATAATCCTAACCTTTGTTAGTTAAATACGTATGCGAAAGATTTTAATTCAGGATAAAAAAAGGCATATGAGCAATAATTCAATTGATTTAATGTCAGCATATGAATACATGTAGCTCTTAATTAAAAAAAACAACTGAATTTGATTTTTTAAAAAGTATTTGGAACACTACTCACAAGATTATTTACTTACTTTTAATAGATATATTACATGTATATATGCAGAGGGAGTAAGCGAGATGACAGTAATTTTTTGTACATTGATAAAATTAAAAGTGTTATTTACCTAATTTACCCGTTCAGAGATAATTTATGTAAATTAGTTAATAAGTTATTAGTAAGAGCGATAGACTATCAGTTACTAGAACAACAATGACACATGACCTTTATATCGCTGCGTTTAATGACTTTAACAAAACAAACACTTTAAATTGTTCTAGAATATAACGATTATTATATATATGTAATTTATATTTTAATGAGGAAAGATTTGCTTCTATGTTCAACTCAACCTATCACCAAAGAAAATACAAAATTTAGCGCTATCCTCGCCCACCTATCTCGAATTTGATTCATTTATAAATAGAAACAGAAGCAAAACAGAAACCAGACTTTTTGAAAAATATTAAAAGACAGTCTGTATAATTAATTTAACATTATTTGATCGAAAACTTGTCTTTGTTAAACGTGTTTTTTAGTTCACATTTCGCGCATACTCAGTACCAAGTGGTTAATTTAAAGGAAACAAAGGAAGATGTACACGTGATCTCTGTTCATGCCCACGCATGATTAAACAATCGACCATGCTATACGGTGTTGAGTTACAAATGAACCATATTGTGTTGTTTATTTGTTACTAACTAGCTACGATCAGCGGTTTCACAAACCAAAGTTTTGCCGCTAGTTCCTAATAGTAAAAGCGTGATGTTACAAGTTATTATAATAATGGTTGGATTCTGGAATCGAATCATTTTTGTAATAATATTGAGCAGATACATGACTTGAGTTTACTCAAGTAAAACATCTGTATAATTAATAAGCATAAAGTAATACTTCTGCGTATGAAACAGTAAGACTATAATATAATAGTGATACCTGATTTACAACATGTAAAAAATTGTTTGTTGTTGTCCTATATTCGTATAATTCCAAAGATCCCAACTGGTCGGCGATAAATACCTACACGAATCGACTAAGTAAAAAACTAGGTCTAGCACGATTAAGATTATTGTTTCACTTTACTTTTCTACCTACATCAGTAATTCAATAGTTATTATTTACGAAAAATACGTTAAACTAATTACGAGTATATATATTAATTGGGTTTTAAATTGATATTCCTTATTCGTAGAGCACTAAGTATCTGCACTTGATATTAAGTGACCTCTGATAAACTGTCTTTGCTACATCATAATATAGTTGAAGGATGCATTTATCCAGCTCAAGCTCGTATGCTGCCGATGGACCTGGACCCGGCTTTGTCGTTCTGCACCCACTTGATGTACGGATATGCCGGCGTTCACCCCGACACGTACAAGATGGTGCCCCTCAATGAGAACCTCGATGTCGACCGTACACACGCCAACTACCGAGCTATCACCAACTTCAAAGGAAAATACCCCGCTTTGAAACCAATGCTGTCTGTCGGAGGTGACGTCGATACTGAAGATCCTCAAAAATACAACTTATTGGTAAGCGACTGTTGTTTAATTGAGCTCTAACGGGGTGTCTGGAAATGTGTTCCTTGGTTGTGATAGCTGCTGCTTAGTGAAGTTGCTAGTGGGCTTTAAAGTTGGGAAAGATTTCTGTTCTCTTGTAAGGATTTGACTTAGATTTTATTGATTATTATTAAGTTTGTTAGAAAGGGCATTTGTTTTTAATTATTTGTTTATTGAGCTATATGTTTTATTTTGTAGCTGGAATCACCACAAGCTCGTACAGCCTTTGTAAACTCCGCCGTGCTTTTGGCTGAGCAACACGGCTTCGAGGGCATTGACCTTGCTTGGCAGTTCCCCAAGACTAAGCCAAAGAAGATCCGCTCTACATGGGGTAAGAATTATATTTTAACATTTTTCTAGTGTTAAAAAGTAGGCGATTATCGATAGTCATAAGTATGATGACAACAACATTACCTAGGTTCTATACCTAGCACTTTTTGTATGCATTTACGATTTTGTATTTACTAATGTGAATATAGTTAAAAAACTATGCTAATATTTTGTATTTAAAACTGTACAATTTTTGAAATTAATGTTTTTGTATTTTGTAGGATCAATATGGCATGGTTTCAAGAAAACTTTCGCCACGACACCAGTTGATGACAAAGAAACTGAACATCGCGAAGGTTTCACGGCTCTCGTGCGCGAAATGAAGCAAGCGCTTAGTCTCAAACCCAACATGCAGCTGTCTGTGACTATCCTGCCTAACGTAAATGCTTCCAGTAAGTACGAACAAAACATACCCCATCACCGTGGTTTGAAATTTTCACAGGACCTTAAAAACAGAAAATAAATGATTATACAACAGAGCAAACCATGCCAAGAGTATATTTTTTCTTACTTTTTTTATCTTGTGTAATGATTGATGGATGGATTCATATTTATATTAAGATGCTGTAATATGGTATCGTAAAAATATGTATGAAAGTCATATAAAGTGGGGATGCATCGTTAAAAAATAATAAACGAGGCTGTTGTACGTAATACAAAGTTACGAAACATAAAATGCAATCTTTTGCGCGTTCTAAAAACAAATGCCGACAAATACAATTCTTATTGAGGTTATGTACGTGTATGTATTTAAATCATAAGCAAATAATACATTGTGTTATATGTTATTTAGCACTTAAATATGGGGTCAGATGAAATGTTGTTTTGAAGAAAATTAACATTCATCTAGATTCTAGAACAATGTCTTAACTAGTACGAGTACATACATACATGAAATAGTCACGTGTATGTGTCCATGGATAATTAGTTTACCTAGAACGTTACATTAGTTCAACTAATGCCTATAACTTTGCTGGCGTGAAATTCAAATATCACTTTTATCGTAAAATCTATCAAGATTGAGGTTTAAGCGCTACGACTATTGAAATCGAAACTCTTAATCCATATTAAATTAAAATGATTCTTCCTCTACTATATTTTATGTTTATTCTACTGTATTTTATTCTTAATGAATATATTTTGATATCTTTTTAGTTTACATCGATGTGCCTGCTATCATTAATCACGTAGACTTCGTAAACTTGGAAACTTTCGACTACAGCACGCCGCAGAGGAACCCGAAAGAAGCCGATTACACCGCGCCGTTATACACCCCACAAAACAGAAACGAATTGCTTAACGCCAATGCAGCTGTTAACTATTTGTAAGTACTTATATGTTACAGTTACATGTAAAGACTTACATGTACTTACAAGGAATTCAATAAAAAGATAAAATCTAACCTAACCAGCTGAAGATTACATCTAAGTTGTATCGGAACAAATAACCTAAAGATTAATTAGTTATTTTTATATACTTTTTCTAGACAGAAAACATATAAACATTAACTAATTAATATTATTTTTTACAGCACACAGGCCGGCGCTCCTACGTACAAGATCATTGTGGGCATCGCTACATTTGGTCGTACCTGGGCCCTTGACTCCGATAGTGAAATTGCCGGAGTTCCTCCAATCCATACTAATGGCCCCGGTGAAGCAGGTTTGTTGAATTTTGAACCTGGACTTTGAGTTGTCATGTCCGAAAAAAGAGCACACTGGTTCCATGTGATAAATCTAATGCTGGGTATTATTGGAAACAGCTTGTTCTAGTCGCGATTCTGACTTCGAATGAATTTGTGCAATCGTTATACTTATGTTAACATTACGTTACATCAAAATGCACGATATGTAATTTAAGCATTAACGGCATTTCTCTTTCATGTCGTTAGAATTGAATTGTAATTATATTTTCGTTTATGTTTAAAGGGCCATACACAAAAACCGAAGGACTTCTCAGCTACCCTGAAGTGTGCGCCAAGCTGATCAACCCCAATCATCAAAAGGGCATGCGTCCTCACCTGAGGAAGGTCACTGATCCCAGCAAACGTTTCGGTATGTAATAATTAAATATGAATGTACATATCAACTACGCTTCACTGAAAAAAATGAAATTTACACGTAATCAATAGTTCTTTTGTGCGCTTTTACTAAAATAATTGGGAATTAGAAACTGCGTTTAAATTTTCAGAAAAGGGCTTAACCAAGGATGAAGATTTGTCATATATTTTTGGTTGGTACTCATTTATAAGCTTTGAGTGTGGCTTATAGCTTGTAGAACCATATTAACAAATCGTCATGCTTATTGATCTATATTTCATAAATTTCTAATAGTTGCTTCTATTATTGATAACCTAAAACTATACATATCTTTATGGATTAACTGTACCTGAAAATCCTTCTAAATACTGGTTTACTTAGTTTTGTGGCTTGCATACGTTATTCTTGGCTTTAATAATCTTTATTCTCTCTCATTTGATTATTATTATAACTTTGTACTGAATAAATGATTTTAATATATATTTTTTTCTATTCTAATTCTTTCTTGATGCGTTGTATTTGTCTACAGGAACTTACGCTTTCCGCCTACCTGATGACAACGGCGAAGGCGGACTTTGGGTGAGCTATGAAGATCCAGACACGGCTGCACAAAAGGCAGCTTTCGTTAAGTGAGTTATTAATTTTAATTTGTAACTGATTTGTCATCGTCATATTATTATTTTCAGTCCTATTGTGAAATATTACTTACAATACGATTCACAGAAATAATCCAACGTAAAGCACTGGATTTAAATATACCAGTACGACTTAGGGTGCTTCAAAAAGCGAGCATATATCTTTCTTAAAGGCCGGCAACGCATCTGCAGTTCTTCTAGTGTTGTGGGTGTACATGGGCGTCGATGGCCACCTTGGTTTTCCCGCCCCATTCTCTTATATAAAAAAAAATGTAATTTAATATTGTAATTTACAAATACTTTTTACAGAAAATAAATAATAACGAATTAGACCTCTTGCATTCTATAATTTACATACTATCTATATAATATATTATAGAAAGTCGTGTTATATATAACTCAAGATCGGTCGAACTGATTTAACTGAAAATTGATGTGGAGGTAGCTTAGAACTAGGAGAAGGACATAGGAACTTTTTTATCTTGTGTGCATTTTTTTTATTCCGCGCGGACGAAGTCGCGGGTAAATGCTAGTTTTAAATATCGATAATAGTAGTTAGTCCAGACTATTTTTTTTTAACAGCGTTAATTGTATGGAAATTTTTTGCTCACGATTCTTTTTTTTCCAGGTCCAGAGGTTTGGGTGGAATCTCGATCGTCGATCTTTCCATGGACGACTTCCGCGGTCTTTGCACCAGCGACAAATATCCAATACTCCGCGCTGCTAAATACCGCCTTTAAGTGTTAACTTCTAATTAAAGACGTGTTTAAGATTAAAATTTAAGAGCAAATACATATATTATATTATGTCATACATAAGTTAAGATCTCCATAATAATGAATGTATGCACTGATTCGTATATTTATCATAAAAAAATCAGGAACCATCCGAGGTATCGCCAGCAGATGATCAAGGGGGAAGGATGTGGTTCAATTTTTTAACTTAAAACTGACATGTCGACTATATATGTATATTGATTATATGCAGCTTATTATTTCGAAGTTGTTTATATTTAATTTTACATTTTATGAATCTCTGGGGCAGCTTTCTCCCCCTGCTCAGCTTTGACGATGCCAATGGTCACCAATCTAGATACCGGAAAATGCAATACATTTAATAATACTGTTTATAAATAATAAAATTTTAAATAAATGTATAATATTGTTTTTTTAATACATCAACGTTCAATTGGAATATGTTCTAACACCTCACACCTAAGGGTATAAATTATTTTTCGTACGAGACAACGACAATAATAATTATGAATGTGCTGCCACATTGTTTGTAAAAAAGAAGTTAAAGTTGATTTTGTTACCCCGCCAAGAGCACAACGAAGTATGAGATCCAGTAGTAATAATCTAAATCTTCTTAGCAAATAAAGTAAGAGTAAAAAAACAATGCGGCTAAGCGGACGATGAGTGACCACGGCTATGGAAATCTATGGATACCTAACGATTTTGTAGAAAATAAAAATCGTAACCGTATATGCGTTCTACCGTAATATTGAAATAAAACGAAGTAACATTAAACAGTAATGAAATTAAAAAGTAGTAAGCATATTATCTCGATAGTATAATGATGGTATGTCCTGGGATATTATTTAAAAAAGTTATATCCCAGACAAAAGAATGCAATGGTGTTTCCAGAATACATGCTTCATGTATATAAGTGACTAGCTGTCGCCCGTGACTTCGTCTGCGCGGAATCATTATCCATCTAAATTTTTTAAATCTTTCCTGTCATAAGAACCTTCTCCTGATAATAACAAACACAACAAAAAAAAGTGAAATCAGTCCAGCCGTTCACGCGTGATTGCATGACCAAGGGATACGTTTGTATGGGAAATAGAAAAGGGCTGTTTTTAGGGTTTTCCCGGAAATTATTTTTTCTTTCGAAATTATCGATTTTTTCTCGCCTTTTAAACCTCCACGAACATTTCAAGACTAAGATAAGATAAATGCGTTCAGCCGTTCTCGAGTTTTCGTGAGACTAACGAACAGCAATTAATTTTTATATGTATAGATTGGTAAATTATATAGATTTTAGTTATAAAATATGTTTTGTTGCTAGATCGTTTGCCTTCTAGTGGTCTTGGTTTTTTATATGTAGATTAGTTGACCTTACGTTAGTAAATAGTAGGTGATAATGTTAATAAAGTTAGCTGCAGAAAAATCCTTCTCAGTGCCTACTTGCCGATATAAGTTATTTGTAGCCAAGCCAAATATGTATCGTATATAAGTACCTTAACTTGTGTTTTGTACGGTAGATAGATATTCATTAGTTTTTAAACATCGACTGTATGTAACTGGTTCATTATAGAAATGTGTTTAATCTCGAAGATGATAATATATAATATAAAAACTATGATTGTTATTGATGAAATTTTTCGGGTACATAACAACATGTTTTCGATCTCTTGCCTTTTGATTTTGGTTAATGCATAGTATGTAAAATAATTGAAGTGAAAGTGTGGCAGCGACATATCTATTGTCATAATTCATGGCAACATATTGTTTTAATTTTTATCTGTGACGTTCTCTCACGCGAATGAAGCTATTTAATCTATCGTAGGTCGGAGGGAACTTTATTTTTAATATAATACATTGATTTTCTTTTGAATCTACTTAGAAGTACTTCCGATATATTTTTAGTATCAAAATTTAGCGTTTTATGCACGAATTTACGACCTTTAATGTGAAAATGTTATATATTATGCAAAAACTACAATGGCCGTGCTATTTCAGTGTCAATAACAAGTGTTTAGTTGTATTGGGACTTTAATTTGCAATGGTTGTATTTAATAATGTGACGATGGATACTTTTCATCGAAGGAAATGGCTGTTACTTTTGATAACCATCGTGTGGTGGAAGCTGGACCTTGTCAATGGTAAGTTATTTGCTTATAACTATTTAATTTTCTTTAGGATTTCACAAGTCTTCACAAATGTTCCATAGATAAAAGTTTTCAATTAAATAAAAGCGGTAATAAGATAGTTTTATTAAACATTTCCCATTTTAAATGAATAGTATTATTTATGAAAAAGAATTGGTAAATTCTATTACCACCTAAACTTTTCCTTTAGTCCCTAAATTAACTTTAGTAAATTAAACACTATATTATAATGTATAAGAAAAAATACTGCTGTGTTAGTTGAATCTAATCTACAAAATATTTTCAATCAACTTTAGTGTTTGGTTTCAGTGATGAGAGCAACAAATTAGTTTTTTTTTTATTTATTAAGGCATTGGATATTGGTGTCCTTTAGCCTGCCTTAAAATTACAAATATGAACATCGAAACAACAAATTAGTTATGAAACACAATAACTAATTAAAAAATTAGAGTGATGAAAAAACATTAAAAAAAAATTATTGGTATGTGATTATTGAAATTTATATGTTAGCTATTTACATACAACTAGCTGTCGACTGCTATCCCCTTGAAATTAAAAAAACTTTATAAGTACCTCACATGTTTTTCAGACTATGTTTATTTATGTATATTTATGCTGAAGTTCATCAAGTTATGTTAAGCTATTCTCAAGATACCTTTAAACAAACATCCATTCATCTAAACATTGGGATTTATAATATAGCATGATATAACTTTGAACTGATAATTAAATATATAAAATTTCCATGTCACAATGTTAGTTACCGTATTCCTCTGAAACGGCTACACCTATTTTTACCAAATTTGATATACATATTCAGTAGGTCTGAGAATCGGCTTCTCTCTATTTTTCATACCCCTATTAAATTTTTTTTAACTGCGCGCAGATGGAGTCGCGGGCGACAGCTAGTATTTTTATAAATAAGTTCACCTTCCACATTGTGTTCTATGTTGCAATGTTTTTTTTTTTATTCATTCATAAAATACTTACGTGCCAATTTTTGTTTTATAAAATTTAGGCAGCCACTATAAAAGTAGTAACCATGGTTTAATAATTTCGAGAGACCTTATAAATTAATATGTAAACTTTATAAAGAATAGCTAATACACTAAACATACTGACATTGTTTGAAAGAAATTAGCAAACAAGTAGATATATGTAAATCAGCTCGGAGTTGGCTCAAAAGTTTAGGTAGGCCACAGAGATTTGAACTATTGACCTGTAGCTCAATACCTAAATTGGTAGCTCACAGCTCATTACAATGTACAATAGCTATGTCCGCATTTTGTTTCGCATTTTGATGAGTGTGTGTGCCCGATGCCTAATTTTAGTCCACATATCTTTATTTTATAAGGATGGGGAAGTGGAGGGGACGCATTGGAAGAAATTATATCCTTCTTCTGTGCGTTCCCTCCTCTGAAAGGTAGGCAATGCATCTGCAATTCGGGATGTATGGGTAGCACTCACTTCACTATTTAGGCGTATTCTGGTGAAAGCTTGCTCATTTGCCATTTATGAAAAATTATTTATGAAATCAATCAAGACTCCAATAACTCAATTGTCGAAAGGAGAATAGTCACCATGAATTTTATGATATTTTCTATTCATGTATTTATTTGAACTTTGTACTATTTCAACATTGAGCATTGTTTTATACAACCAGTTCAGATTAATACAAAAATCAATATAAGCAGAGCAAAGCTCAGTAATTGAAGATTTTCTAAATCCTGTCTCAATTGGATGCAAACCTAATCCAATATTATCTTATTCATACCTTTTCTACACACAGATTGTTTTGGGTTGGCCTTGATTAATCCATAGCCTGTCTTAGAAGGTTTCATTTCCCCAGCTTCCCACCCTCCATGGAGCCCGCACCTTTGGGAACGCCCTACTTATAAAATAACATTTTCAGGCGTTAGGACTACTGGGGAAGTATAGGAGGGCAGGGCTGGCTCGCAGTGCGACATCAGGGACTCGATCCGGTTGGCAATCGGGTTGAAAAACGCCCGACTTGACCTTTGCGCAACCTTCACTTGCCCCGTTAGCATGACCTTCACCGCCGCTAGGTGCCCCGGGACACCTAACGGACCCCACCCTCCTCGCCTGCGGCCCTCTGACGGGACGCGTGGACATTTCCCTACCCGTGGCTAGCGTGTAGGGCTACCGTTTTGCCTGAAATTCGGACCAAAGGGGGAGTGTTGCCTTACGCCACTTATAAACCCATGTGACGCTTGGCTCAGCCCCCCAAGACTCCTTCATCCCTGCGTACGGCGCTCGACTGCGTAGGTCCTAGCGCAGGTGGGTTTGTATAGACCGCCGGTTAAACCCACAGTCACCGACGGCACTTCGAGTGGTTCTCTTAGCCGTAGCTAGAGAGTAGGTAATGGTACCAGTCTCTAACCACGTTGCCCGGGGAAGCACCGGAGCAGAGAGCATCAATCCATTTGGGGTGTTACGTCCGCGTGGATGGATGCCTTCTACTCACGCGAGGAGGTGGAACACACTAATGCCCCCCCTGACTGATGGAAGAATACATACTGTACCTGCACTGAACAAAATTATTTTTTAAACAAATCATACTTAAATAAAATTACTTGCAATGTAATAGATGTTTATGAATTATTGAATGATAATTCAATAACATCAGCAGTGATAAACACATAAGTTGTCTTTAGTTATTTTGTTTTGTACTACAACTACATGTTTCAATAACAATATATACCATTAAAATAAATTTTACTAATGAAAACTGTTGAATATAACTTCTCTTGCGTAATTTTGATTTAAAATGAAGTCACTTTTAAATTGTTATAGACTACATTTAATTACATTATATTTATCTTCCAACTTGTTTAAATATCATGTAACCAGAAAGTACATGTTTATTACCATGTTTTTTTTTTTCTTAATAAAAACTAAAAATGTGTAGTCCAATATGATTTATTTATTTACACAACTAATGCACTTGTTTAAATTATTATTATTATCACAGTTTGTGACTATGGCAACATTTAATATAATGAATATAGAAAGTTGTTTAAAAATTAGTCCTTTAAACATTTATATGGTCATCATTACACCATTGTTTTTAAAATGATAATATCATTGATGTTTATAGTATAGGTAGTAGTTGCCTGCGACTTTGTCTGTGCAGAATAAAAAAATAGTCATATATATAGCCTATATGTCACCGGGGATAGCTTCCCAACAGTGAAAGAATTTCAGAGCCTATTCAATGAAAACAAACAATCAAATCTTTCTTCTATAAATATTAGTATATACATAAAAATTAAAGGTACTAGGAAACTAATGTTTATGCATCTAAAGTTATTTGTTTATTACCTTAAATATTTATTTAATAACTAAAGTTATATTCAAGAAGTTTCTTCATCACCAGCTCAGGTATATTGCCACCAAGCAGCTTGAGCTTACCCTAAGTTAGGGGTTAGGTTAGTTAGGTCTTAGTTACACTCTAGCCCGGGGTGAATTGGTTGACTTCACAAACATTATTGAATTTCTTTGGAGATATGTGCAGTTTTCTTAAAAATGATTTTCTTCACTGTAAGAACATCAAATGAATGTATCAATATGATAACCAAGGCTTCAATAATTACGAGTATTGCTCTTAAAATAGCCTCAAAACTTTCTAATTTTAAATATAATTTGAGATGATAATTTTGCAGGTCTGAAGTGTTACTGCAACAGTGATAGTCCCAGCTGCCCTAACTCAACATGCGAGACAGATGGATTCTGCTATGCCTCAACAACATTGGAAAATGGAATACAGAAATATTCATACCAGTAAGTAAGCTTCTCAATGTTGTTGCATAATTTCAGCTATGTTAGTTTTTTTTTACTTTTAATTTAGTGTTTTCAAGACAATACCATACCATCTAACAATATCTTCAAAACTTGGTAAAACAAACTCTCTTGTAACTACGAAATACAAAGACTGATATTTAAGGGTACTACAGAGGTACATATTTATTTGGTTGTGATGCATTATTGATGTAGGAATAGTCTCTCAACGATTGGCAAATATTCAACACAAATCTGCATCTTAACGGCTTGAAAATAGAACTGTATACTTTGCAACATTTTTAATCAATTTTATGAAACAATTAGTTATAGAGTGCTGGCCTTAAGGTGTATGAACACGAGCCAAGCCTTCTATCGAGAAGGCTATCCAATCATATGCACGCAGCCAAGATATTATTGCTGTTTTAAAGATTACTGCAATTCTGATGAGATTTCCCAAGAAATATTAGACACAATGGTACATACCTCGATCCTGGGTAAGATGTTCTGCACTTGTGGGTGTGTGATACCTACTTGACAATGCAAATTTTGAGTTTGTTTGATGTACTATTAGAATATAATTGCATTGCCACTTCTTTGAGTAAGTTTTGTGTTGAGATGCCAATATTCTAACAATATCGCTTATGATTTAGTGATTTGAATATGTACCTACTAAGCGATAAAGGCGACGGCTTCGACTGTAGGCCGGATATAATTAATTCGTATGTTTTGAATGATGTGCCGTAATGTTAACAAAGACTATTTGCCGAGTGTGCATTGATTTCGCTTTAACCTACTAAAACGTAATGTCTGCTGGTTCCACTTGCGGCGCAGCTGTATCGAGTTGAAATCACTGATACCCATCGAGCACCCCTTCAGTTGCTCCACGACAAGAACTAGAAATGAGTCGGTGGTGATAGAGTGTTGTAAGTCACATGATATGTGCAATCGCGACCTGCGCCTGGAGATCCATAAGAAGCCGGCAGGTAGGAGCGACGTGGCGGTAGTGCCCTCAATGTCTCACTAAGCTGAGCACTCTAGCTTCTTGCCACTGATACCCAATAATACCAGACCCCAGCAGTCCCGCATGGCTAATATAACTACGATTATGTTTTTGTTCTAATATTACTAAGTTTTCTCCTCCGTAGACCGGCATTGATCACCGTATTAGTATATTAGTACGATGCGTTATTTCTATTGCCTAACGCTCTGATTTGTGATGTAGATGTTGGCCCCAAGAAACGATATTCCCTCCTGGGGACAGGCCTATTTGGTGTCGCGAAGCCGAAAGCGCCGATATGTATTGCTGCGACACGGACTTCTGTAATGTTGACATCTTTACAGGTACGGAACACGTTGGGAATGTGTCACCGTCAGGGAGCCTGTCAGGGTAGCTTTGTTATGTGACGTCTGCGTAAGCAACATTTACTCGACACGCTCACTCTCGCGCTCTAATTAAACACCTATATCGATCATTCAAACTGGGAATTTAACAATTAAGCAAAATAATGTAATGAGTGCATTATAAAATTGCATGAAAATGTTATGATTGGGATAAATTTAAAATTACTTTTTAAATTGGCCACTCCAATAATTTAATACATTAAATTATCAGTTTCGTCAATTCCTATTTATTAGTTAGGTCAGCCAAATTTTTTTTTTATAGTAGGAGAAACATCAAATGTACTACAAATAAAAATAATGCACATACATATTTGTACTTGAGTGAATAAATAGAAGATATTAATATGTTATGAGATTAGAGTATTTTAATAACGTCTGAATATTTGAATAAGGCATTTAGAGAGTGTAAATAATAGTAGGAACAAACGTTATTACAAATTATAAATCATTACTTGGTTAGAGAAGTCGAAAACAATAAAACTAATGAATTATCATTATCTTAAGTAAATATAGAAGAAAGAGTGGAAGCAGCGACTGGAAAACGGATATACTATATAGTGAGATGATTGCGTAGACCTCACGACCTCATGTCATTCGACGATACAGCGATCATGGAATGTTCCACAAGTCGATATTTATACGTGATCATAAGCCGGTATATTACTATCGTTTAGCTATTCTATATTAATACTAATTGCATGCAATTCTACAATCACTTTCTAACAGTTTTTTAAACTTGCTTTTATTTAAACATGCACTATTGTAGAAACAAGAGTTTAAATCATTAGTTGATATTCATAACAAAAAATGTTATGAAGTGATATAAAGGTGATGGAGATTAATTGCAATGATTGAACTGTATATAACTTTTTCTTTAAAAATATACAATAAAATTGATTAATAATGTACCTACTTGCTTTTTGTTTGTTTATTTGATGCATGAAGCTTGCTTTGTTCGTATCTATTTGTTATAAAACATGATATAAACATGACATATTTATACGCTACCGATGAATGTGTTCTAGTAAGTTTTACTGAGGGCATCGGTGCTAAGGACCATGCAAAGCTAAATTGATATAACATACACCATCGAATACTTTGCACCTGTACCTGTTCGACATATCATTAGAGAAAGTAATCTTTAAATAACGAATCCGTGATATATCCTTGTTACGATACAAAGAGGCTCTAATATGAACTCTACTTTGGACGATTTGTTTAATTTTTTCATACATCTAAATATCATACATTCCAAAAATTGTGCTTATCATGGTAATGTCAACTGGTGAATGGTTCAACGTAAAAACATTTATTGTATACGATATCTAAGTTTATAACATAATCATATTTATGCATAAATGCTTTTTAAAAAGCTTTGCAAAATGAGATGTGACATATGTTATTCCGAACCAAAGAGCCGGGCACGTCAGCGACGGCATGGCAAGTGGTGCCGTGGCTTATGGGTCTGATGGTGCTCGGTGTGTGCGCGGCTATAAGCTTCTGGTGGGCGAAGCGATCGGGCAAGGTGAAGGAGAGAGGCTCTCGGCCGCTTTACCCAGCCGAGGATTCTCTGTGTGAGACGCGACATCCGATCACCGCCACTATACGAGACATGATTGAACTTACGACCTCCGGCTCTGGATCAGGTGAGTCTTTCATTTGTATGATTCCATTTTATCACTCTTTAGGACAGAGGGAATTGCAGAAAGATAGTCGTATTCGAATTATTTAAATATATCGGATCGAATACACTAAAAAGTAATTTTTTATACTCTAACATCTTCGAATCGAAGTAAATTTTTCTATTTTGGAAAATGAATTGTCTTTGCAATCATTTCATCCGTATTTAATCATCCAATGTTGGCTTTTGTAACTCCCTCTGATATCGTAGTTAAAACTTAGTATGGTAGATTTTAAAACATGTTCTATTTTCAGTAGTTAGACGAATCGATATAGATACGGTGCCTGGTTTAAAATTTCGTGGCCCCTATTTAAATTTCATGAGACCTAATTTCAATGGAACGTTTATCTTTCAGCATTTAAAAAAGATCTATAACATACAAAGAAATCTTTTTATTGCCGAATTGAACTAAAAAAGGTTTTTGCATAATTTAGCCTCAAGTGTCCATGAACAATGATGATTTTAGTATCTTATACATTGATTTCAAAATCATCGTCGAAACTGACTCCTTTCTTGTACAGTAATAAGCCTTTATTCAGACATGCAAGCAAAATACATATAAAAAAAGAAGAATTTTAGGGGAATAACCAATGTTTGTAATTTTTGTAGGTTTACCCTTACTTGTGCAACGATCGATTGCAAGACAGATCCAACTAGTGGACATCATTGGTAAGGGTCGTTTCGGGGAAGTGTGGCGGGGTCGCTGGAGAGGAGAAAATGTTGCGGTGAAAATATTTTCGTCAAGAGAAGAATGCTCATGGTTCCGTGAGGCCGAAATATATCAAACTGTAATGTTGCGACATGAAAATATTCTTGGTTTCATCGCTGCGGACAACAAAGGTTAACTTTTTCTCTTCAAAATCGAACAAACTAAATAACCGCTGTGTGCTCTTTTGAGTTGATCTGTCTTCCTATCAATTAAAACTATATTTTGTATTTTAGATAATGGAACGTGGACACAACTTTGGCTAATAACAGATTACCATGAGAATGGTTCGCTGTTTGACTTCCTCACATCGCGCACTATAGACTCCAATACTTTGATAAAAATGTCTTTGTCGATAGCGACAGGATTAGCTCATCTTCATATGGATATTGTTGGCACTAAAGGTACTATCACTATTATTTCTGCTATTTTTATTCAACTCATTTACTTTATCAACAAATGATGTCTACTATTTTAGCCAATTTATTTTTCTACTTATAATTTACTTTCAGGTAAACCAGCTATAGCGCACAGAGATTTAAAATCTAAGAATATCCTTGTGAAAAGTAATTTGACTTGTGTGATCGGTGATCTCGGATTGGCTGTGAGGCATAATGTAGCCAGTGACTCTGTGGATGTGCCCTCTACTAATAGAGTTGGCACTAAACGTTATATGGCACCAGAGGTAATTTAATCTTCAAGGAATATTGTCTCTTTAGGGTGTACTACACCAAGGGTACTTAGGATAAATTCAATTACCAAAATTTTTATTTGCATATCTTTGTTCCAGGTTTTGGACGAGAGTATGGATTCTAGACAATTTGATCCATACAAACGATCGGATGTGTATTCCTTTGGTTTAGTATTGTGGGAGATGGCACGCAGATGTGGCGTCATGCCGGATGAATATCAACCGCCATATTACGACTGTGTACCTCCAGACCCAAGCCTTGATGATATGAGACGCGTTGTTTGCTTGGAGAAAAGGAGACCCAACGTCCCCAATAGATGGCACTCGGATATTGTAAGTACGGTCTTTTGTTTCATGTATGTTATATGTATAAGGCAGTGAGTAGCAAATGTGCCGACTATTCTTCTAGTTATCGATATTTCCTACATTATCCTTCCCTTTTTTAATATTTCTCTTTCCTTCCTTTCCCGGAAGAGGACTAGAATTGAAAATCTGCCACTTAATTTATCAAAGTTATTGGTCAAGCAGCTACTACCGTGACACATTGTAGTTGTTTATAGAATATTGTACGATACACATTTATCAATTTCTCGCAGTTTAATAATAATGCAATAAGTTATTTATAATATAGTGAACAATTCGAAATGTTATAAATAAATGTTTTGTTAGGTACTGTCTGCGATATCGAAGGTGATGAAAGAATGCTGGTATCAGAACCCGGCAGCGCGGCTTACGGCGCTTAGAATCAAGAAGACATTGGCCAACATCGCCACCGCAGATCACATCAAACTCTAACTGCTCTCATAAGGTCTACTATTCTTTAATAGTAATAAAAAATTAAAATTACCTTAAAATATACCGCGGAAAAATAAAAAATATAGTGACATCTCTCCAATAATGTACAATCACTAGCCTTTTAAGCTTACGAAACTACTTATTTGGAGCTTATTTTAGTTACTAATTAGATATAAAAGTGTGTCTATAAATGTATGGTCTTTTCCGCACATTTTCGAAGTGCGGTGCCTAAAAGAATTCTGTTGAATTCCTTAGAAGGCGTGTTTAGGATTCCGACCCTACCTCGTAGATTTATAGTCGAGTAAATATCACAGTGGAGCATTTATTGTACTAAAAAAAAGTTATATTAGGGACATTCGTTGTAGTGATATTGTTTTGTTACCAAGTACGTAGATTTAAGTTTTGTTAAGGCTATTCCGTTTATCGTTTTAATATTATTGTGCATATCGTAAACTAAATCTTAGTGAGGGGGGAGGTTTTTTTGTAAAGCTATTTTACTGTGATATAAAGCAAAAATTGCAGCTATTCTTCACAATTTTGCTTGTAATCGGTTGCAAGTGTGTTTTCATGTATGAAGGGTAAGGTTTAGTGGGAGATCACCAAAGCGTGTGTTAATTACTTCCGTTATTTTTTTATCCAATTAAAATATTTGATATATTATTACTGTCACAATAAAATCACGTTACCCGCGTAAAATATAATATACCCGCTTCCGCAGGGATACTTTGATTATTATTATTATTATTTAAATCAACTAGTCCTATTTTTTCACCCTATGACGTCATCGACAAAGGTTATCGCATTTTGTCCGTGATTAAAACAAAATCGTAAAATTAACTAAATTCAAACCATTTCTTAAGATATCTTATTAAATTATAAATATATCAAATTAAATCTAAAATTAAAATATCATCGGTATACATGTTGACAGATCTGTTTCTGATTTGCTCGTCGTCCACTTTAATTGTTTGTTGTTTTATAATTTAATCAGTTTATAATTTGACATCAAATCATTAATAGATCGGTGATCGTTATATTGATATTCATTTACTATTTATATTCTTAGTAATATTTATAGGTCTTAAGATGCGTGTGTTGAGAATAAAAGCAGTTTGTTACAAAATCATTGTAACGTATGCAGTGGATTGCCGCTATTGCATACTTGTACAAAACAATGTCATCTTTGAAAATATGTGTTTTTACAGGAATATATATTTTTTTTACAGAAATTTTATGGTTGAAGTATGCATTTGTTAGTTAAATGACGAGTATTTAACAAACTGAGCTACAAAATATTTCGATTAAGTCCAACTTATTCAAATAACGATCACGATTCCTCAAACACACGAGGCGTTAAAGCAATTTCTCTGTTTTCATGCAGATTAACTTCTACATATTGTTTTGATTTTGTATATATGATATTATGCATGCGCGTTTTAATGCAATTTTTTAATAATCGTGTACGTTTTATTTGTTATAATATTTATTGATAGTATGTGTTCCCCTTTTTTCCATATAACAGTACAACAAGCAAATTAGTGTTATACTTATAAACCTAGGACGATATTAGCAGATTAATATTAAGTAGACATTCGATATATTACAAATACATTCACATTTAAAATATAAAATAATCGTTAGTAAAGATTTTTTTACGTGCAATAATTATTTTTCTAACACAATCGTGTTGTGTAACACTTCACACATCCTATATGTCTCTAACCATACAGTTAATTATTCTACTTCAAATCGTTTCCATAATCAAAATTGTACCGCTTTATATTTAAAAAAAATCCCATCCTTTACAAAAAATATTAAAAAAAAATTAAAATAGATAATAAAGCATGAAAAAATTAAAAATAATTAAGTTATCAGTTACTGATTAATTGTTTTTTTTTAATGCAAGAATTTGTACACAGTTAGAATTTTATATATTTATTTTTAGATTAATATTGTTTTTTCAACATCAGCTATCTAGTCCAAAAAAATCGATATACAGTTACTGGGACAGCTTTTTTTTTTTTCAATTTTTCAATGTTTTTTGTAGTATATTTAACAATTCTGAATTTGTCTTTTACAACCATTTGCATGAAGTTTTATTTTGATTGTAGACAAACGATAGTGAACGACTATATTTGAAGTTAAATATAATCTGTCAGTCATTAAAATATGTATGAAGTGTAACAAAACGTTGTTTTTTTAGTTTTTTAAAGATATATTCCATTGCTAAAATAGTGCGTATAAATAACTGTAATTTGTTGCATATAGCTGATCGAGATTGTGATTTAAGTCTGAATGATTTTAAAAATATGAATAATCTTTAAATTAGAAATGCTTAATTTTGTGCAATAAATAATTATATCTACAAAAATTAAACCGTTTTGTTATGCAAGTAATGTTAAACAACATTATTTCAGACATTGATAATCGTATTATTCGTATTTATACCAGCAGAACTATCGAAAGAAAAATGTCTTACAATTTATCTTTCTTAAGTTGTAATTATAAAAGTCGAGATATCTAATGTATAATTGTATAGTTAATTGAGTAGATAAAACGTGTCTTTTCGTCGATGTACTAAAAAAATGTACCAAATGTAGGCTACACACGTTAGATTTTGCATTACAAGTTTGACCTAAAGTGTGTGGCCTGCATTATGGGGAAATATGTGAAGTATCAATGTGCGAGGTACAATAAGTCTACTAATTTTTAGTCGGAACACATATCTCTTAACAGTATAATCATAAATTTATAAAGGCTATTTAACTTTGGCTGGACAATATCTTTGTACATAATTGGATATTGACATTCGGTAGCGCTAAAAATAGACTGATTTTATATATTAAAGCGTAGTGTGCGCTTATATTAGCACATGAAATTATATACGGTGTTGATGCAGTGCTTTGTTGTGGAAACATTTATTTTTGTGAAACAATGTTGGAATATGTCGCAATTTTTCGATGTCTAGTGTTCATAAACAAAAAGTAAACATTGCCGTGGATAAATTTAAAATTATAGATTAAACAATAACCATTTATAATATTAAATTTACTAATAAATGTCTTCCACAGCATGACACTCGGTTCCGCAGGTTTGTCAGTGGCTAAATTACCTCAAATTGTAGTAAGCAATACGATTATTGTGATAACTATTTGTCAACATCATTTTTATTGATGTTAACTTTTGGTGTAATGTACCGAGATATGCTTTGCTATAATTCTTTTATTTAAATATTAATTTAATTAATTAAGTTTTTAAGGAGTAAATTTAATTTGGGATTGAACTTTACATGTAATTGTATTTTACGATTGCAGTTCATTCTAATTGTATTTTCTTACACTTGTACGTTGGGTGTTTTTTTGTATACCATACATACATTTGTATAATAAATACATTTGTATCTTATGCTATGATAAGTTGTCAGTTCTATTAAAATTATTTTAATAATTCTGTATATAAATTTCCAGTACTCAATTTCAGTAAGAATTTATACCAAATAGAATTTGCTAAATTGTTTTTTTGATGCTATACAATATCTTTTAACGCGTATTTTAAAAATAAAACAAAACAAGGAAATTTAATATTACAAATTGAAAATTTTGTATACAGGTTAAATAATACAAATTCTTTCACCTTTATTTAATGAAAAAATCTCTGACTTACTCATAGCTAACGAAAATTTTGTTTTGCAAACAGAACCGATGAAAATCTAAGGTTTTTAAACACTGATAACGTCCAGTTATTTGTAAAAAAACATATTCTACTTAGAAGAAAAGTTAGACTAAAAAGATATTGTAGGGTGCACTAGAAAATGATTAGATCTAGAATGACTGAAATGTCTGAGACTCATTTTCCACTAGCTGAGCTAGCCGAGCGCGACCGCTATTTCTTTGAAAAATGTCAGTACCGTTTTCGCAGGCAAGGCGATTGTCATAGAAATAGTGAAGTCTTGTGGCTAGTCGCTAAGTGGAAATGGGGCTTAAAATTCTAATCAGTAGTCTTGTGACGTCCGTTAGAAAACACTCCTCGGCTATCTCTTGTTAAATAGTTCAGGTATGTCTCTAGAATTAGATAATGAAATCGGAAATCAATGTTAGTGAATTAGTATAAGTATGTAACATTAATTTAAGACATGTCTGTTGTTAGATTTTACACAAGACGTCCGTTCTCATTGCCCGAGAACATGTTAAATGAACAATCAACAAACATTTCTCTTCGTCATCCAGCACGCGTACTCATGCACCCGAGACCGGCAACTTTAAAGACAATTTAAATATAACAATTCCACCTAAGTCTTTTTTTATTAAACTTTACGTAGATTTTTAATTACGGGAAATGTATACATATACAGTTTTGTATATAGATTTAAAAATGAGATAAAAGCGTTAGACTTAATTATCAAGTTCAAATGATTGGTAAACAATGAATGTACAAGCATCAAACTGTTGGTTTGAGATGATTTGATGAGCAATACCAAGAGAGTACAAGTAATGTAATTACTTAAATGCAATAACTTAATTATGCGGTCAAAGGCAGTGTCATATCACGAAATCATACGAATTCGGTGATTTATTCCAAATATGAATTATTGTGTATATACCATTATTTAATTATCCCATTATATGTATAAGTTTTACGAATTGGTTATGGAGTGGACTAATTAATAAACAAGTGTTTTTATAATCAACTGATTTTTTTTTGTTTTTATTCCTTTCTTTCGGTCTACTTTTGAAAAATTTTACCTTGGACCTTCATACTACTTTCACCTTAACCTAGAGGGGTAAGTAGAGATTAAGGATTAGTTGAGGATTTGATTAGTATAAAAGGTAAGTAAAACAAAAAGTCATTTAATTCTAATATTTGAACACTTTATTGGACGGAAAAAAATTATCTTAATCATTATTAATATATAATTAAGGTCATGTACTATAGACCTTATAAAAATGCGAATAATTTTTTTTTTGTAAAATACAAAATTAGGCTTACACCTTTACAATTCTAAATTGTTAACACTATAATGGACGGACCATATAAAAATGAAAGTACCTTAAAAATATGTTGAAAATCTATAACTGTGAAACTCATTCTCGAGACTGTTCAAACTCACAATGTATGTTTTATTTTTCATCGACTTGCTATTATTATTATTGCAGAAATAATACCAGCTTTACAAAAAAAAAAAATAGGATAAACAATTATTATTACGAAAATAAAAATCAAAGTCTACATCACTATTAATGACAGGATGACAACATGGGATGTTTTTTACATGATTCTCTCATTGATTAACTCATTGTCAACTTGTTAATTATATGTAACGTCAACACACAATAACTTCTTAATTGTGTAAATCTCAAAATTCAAAAGACAAAATAAAATGTATTTCAAACATACAACAAAAAGATTGAATTTAAAAAAAATAATGGAATGTAACATTGTGACAAACATCATAATCTAGGTTGTACAAAAAGAAATAGCTTTATTACTTTTCCTAATTCTAAATCAAATTACATATAAATATATGAAATATTTATAATTAAACACCTTTAGTCAGTAATAATTTTACATGGTTTGCAACTTTACTTCTGGCCCTAAACATTGGTGATAATTGACAAATACTTTTGAACCTGGATAAGCAAGATTTTTTTGCTAGTAGAGGTTTTTTAACCTGAGTTTATTACGTTAACGTTTATTGAGGTTGTCAGTCAGGACCAGACAATGTCTTGCTTATAATGTATCTCGCTTATGCAGATTTAACTACATCCTTATATGTGTGTTATAGCTGTATACTAAATTGACAACAATACAATAAATTAAGTCAGAAGTGTAAATAACAGTTATTCTCAGCACTAATGAAGCAGTGGCTGACTTAATGTTCTGTGTTATATGTATGTTATGTTGGTTGTTTAGTTCAAGTGTTGTCAGCATAATTATAATCCAGTATTTTAGGCATAAGACACTTTTTGTTCATATGCATCATCTTCATTGTAATAATCTTGATCAGCAAAGGTGGTATGACGTAATTTACACCATTGTCCACCATATCTTAATATCAATATAATAACAATCAATACAAACATTGCCAGGGCAGTAATTGCAGGATATAGCATTAAAAAGGCCATTATTATATATCACTCTCTCTTTCGTGTAGATCAAGATATGTCAATGGTTGCTGTGAAATTGATGGCACAACTGACTCACTTTTATGAACTTCCTGATAATCTTTTGTTGGGTATGATGCAAATTGGAAAGGTTGACCATGAACTTCAATCTCGGTGAAATCAAGTGGTGGCTGACGATGGGGAGTAGCTGACCATATAGATACTATCCAACGATTACCTGTAAATAAGAATTATAAAATTAATAACAAAAATATACAAATTGCTTTTAAATCTAGGCATTGAGGAAGAGAATGTTTTTTTGAGCTATCTCTATGAAGTAGATAAGAGTATAACCCAATTTTTTTAATTATGATGTTTGTTAAGCCAGATGCCAGTCCCAATTAGACACACTGGCTACTGTCATTGCACAATTTATTCCCCTGTTTGTGATTGCATATAGATTTATATGGCTTTTTTGGTGTTTTTGAGGAATGCTTTATTATAATCATTTTAAGAAACAATATCAAAATTTTTAGAGGTTGTCTGAATGGCTCCTCATCATGCCCTAAATTATTGCACTTGTACAAATAAAATTTAGTTAGCTTAAAATGATGAGAAGTGTTTTATGTAAGTAAAAATTATTAAATATGAAAGTTTTTGTATAAAACAATTTATATCGTAAATGTTATAACAAGTTTTACAATAACAGAAGCACTAACCGGTGTGGCGATCAAGCCAATAATCCGAGTATTTCGAGCAGCAGCAAATAATATTTAGTATTATCATAAATGTCAACAGGACTGTACAGATCGCAATTGTAATATAAAATGGTGTAAAGTCACCAATTATTCTGGTCGTTAACGGGTTTAAATCTTTATATGTGCCGTTCTCTGTAAAGTAACCGCGACTTTCATATGCCGACATTTTCTTATAAGTAAAAGTTCCGACCTGCCGAAGAAAAACACCAAGTCAAGAATTTAAAACAGACTGAATTTTAATTTTATGATTTATTTAGCCATGCATTCATAAAGTTCGGTGACCATAATTTAGGGCGTGGACCGTAGTCATGGTTCGTAGTATGTAACATACTGTACGAGGTTATTCATACGTATTTACTTATTCTTTTAAAACTATTGTTAAACTGGAAAGTAATTCTCAAAAGAAACACGTACCTATAAGTTAAAATTTGATCGAAAAACCGTTTTTTACGTATAAACAACAACGCTAACTTTTACAACGATTACGTACCAATACCAACTATCCAAAGATATATGTCAAATGTCAATCAATGTCATTCATTCACAACGAGAATTGCCCACTTACCAACACAATAATAAAGGATTTCAAAGAGATTTTAAACAGATTATGCTCCGCTTTGTAGAACGTATTTTATGTTTTATCTTCGTTTTATAGATTTCACCATAGCGTAAACAATTATTATAAAAAATAGGAATCAGGAAACAAGAGAAAGAGCTCTGATAAAACGAAGGAGTATTTTAAAATTTTATTTAAAATGCAGTTTCACTGTAGTGAAATAAACTTATTTGACGCGGCATTAGTAAAACCAAAGTAGCTATTACTGCAGGTAATTTTCAGTTGAAATGGAATTGAGACTAAATTATTTCCTTATGAAACTAAGCAAGACATAAGCGTAACTAGTATTATTTATTATTTGGGATTGCTATCCTTTGTCGGTTACGGCAGCTATCAAAGAATATATAATTTGCTGAAGTATACCTTTACCAATTTTTCTCACGTCTATATCCGGATATAGATTTCCGTCCTATTCCTTTCCTTTTCCTTTCTTACTGTCAATGTCAATCGAATTGAATGCGTCAATCGAAGCGATGGTGTGAAGTAGTTTTTTATTCTTTTTACTTTTTACTGCATATTTATACCAAGAATAGAGAATTTTTAATTTGCTCTTTTTCCATCTCTTGTTGCGATGATCGATGAAATAAATAACATTTCCTGGTACCATTAAGCTCGACATCATTCAATATTGTACACAAAATTAATCATCATGTTTTCGACTAAAATTCATTAAGCCAACTGTTGAGAAATAGTGACAATTACATCGTCGCGATACCTTTTTCACAATGAATTTCGAAAATAGTTCTAGTAGTGGCTATGTCACAAACGAGACCATATATGGGACTCACGAAGATTCCCATGCTGTGATGTCAGAAAAGGTGCAATCTCTGGCTGGCAGTATTTATCAAGAATTCGAGCGTATGATCGCGCGTTACGATGAAGATGTTGTCAAGACATTGATGCCACTGCTTGTTAACGTTTTGGAGTGCTTAGATTCTGCATATCAGACTAATCAGGAACATGAAGTGGAGCTGGAGTTGCTGCGGGAGGATAACGAACAACTGGTTACGCAGTACGAGCGCGAGAAGGCGGCGAGGAAGCATTCTGAACAAAAAGTAAGTCTCCAATACTTTTCTATCTAAAGACCTTGATTCAATTTCCTTTGTTTTATTTCACAAGGCTATTGGTGCAATTTTAGTTAATTATTTGGCTTTAAACATGAAGAATGTATTATTTGTTGTATGTGAAATAACACTACTATTTGTGCAAAATATTTAAGTATGTGCCATCCATTTTGCTACATTTGACTAAAGGTAAATTACTATAATCTAGAACTTACACTTAAAATTCCATAATAGTGAATAATTTCATGATTGTTCATAATTTGTTGACGAAGTTTTTATTCTGTTTTTGGGAATAAACTATTAAAAATAGAAAAATTACTTAGAAAAAATATTTGCCAAGTAGTTAGATTGTGGCGCTGGGATTAGTAATTTATGCCTATGACATTTATAGACCTTACTTTGATACTTTTTATGAATAACTAGCAGTCGCCCGTAACTCCTTCCATGCAGGATTAAAAAAAAAACATCAAGATTCTTTAAGCTATTCTTAATATACCTTTGAACAAACATCCATCTTAACTTTCGCATTTATAATATTACTAAGATTAATATTATGAAAATCGGAAATCATACTGTTGCATTAGTATGTAAAACCATAAAAATTATCTAAAGAGCATGAAAATTTAATTGAATAAAAATAGTGATTGATTTTTCCTTCTAAAAGATTCCAAATATGAACATATGTTAGATATTTTACATTTATTTTCGTATCTTTTGTCCTTCTAACTTAATGATAACTTATTGAATTAAAAAAAAAAGGGTTTAACACTCCTACATTACTCCAAAGGCAGTGTCAATATCTGAAATAGTTTAAACATGACACTATTTTACAAATCTTTAATATTTGCAATTGTTCAATTTAATAGCTCCTTGAAGCTGAAGATCTCTTTGAAGGTGAACGAAAAGATTTATCTGGTCGTTTGGAGGCTTTGGACAGTATAGTGCGTATGTTGGAATTAAAGCACAAGAACTCCTTAGATCATGCCAGTAGGCTGGAGGAAAGGGAGAATGAACTAAAGAAAGAGTATGCAAAACTTCATGAGAGATATACTGAGTTATTTAAGACTCATATGGATTATATGGAACGCACTAAACTGTTGCTCAGTACAGCTGCAAATGATCGTGGTGGAGAGGTTCGTGGTCGAATCAATCTCAACAATGTTAGCCGATCAAGTGGTGAGATTTTCTTTTATTGTTGAGAGAAAATACTGCTCAATTATACATTTCATTTTAACATACAGTCTTTCTGTCTTGTCTTTAACAGGTTTTTGGCCTTCTAATTGGATTTTCAATACTTATAATTAGTGAAATGAGATTATTTCCCAAATTTAGCAAGCAATGTTAAAACACTTGTATTTTGTGTCAATTTTATTTTGATGCAGCCTTATAAAAACATGAAACCTAATATTTATATATATATTAAGACAACAAAAAACTGTTATTACCAGTATCTTGTTTAAATATTATTTTACATAATATATGCCATTGCTTTAGGGCCTATATCTTTCGGATTCGCCTCGCTGGAGGGTTCAGTGAATATTGTGGAGCAAACGGAGAGCATTCCCGGAAGCCCAGTGAGCCTGTCTTCCTCACCGCCTTCACCACCAATCGGATCTGAACTAGCAGCGGTCCGGACCGCGGAACAGAGTCATCAAACTGATCCCATCAGGCAACAAAGTCAAGTAAGTGTAATTCTTTAATGGATACATGGATATTGCAAGACTGTATATTACTATTATAATATTTTATAATGGCCATTGCAGAATGGTGTAAAGACTAAAAGTATTTTGTGTTTAATTGAACAGTATTAGTGTATAACTTTAAATACAGGAAAATACTAAAAACAGTTCAGTTTTGTAATATTATTAATATTCCATAACACTACTCGTTCAAGTATTAATACAGAGAATACAATATTTTATGTAAATATGTATGTACTTTAATGTGTATTCGATTTCCATTGGCATAGAGATCTCAAATATTTGAGGCCTGAACACAGAAACAAACACGTAAATTAATTGCAAATTCGCAGTAATTAAAATAACAAATCGACGTTTGGTTTCGTCATAGTTACTTAACAATTGAAGTCCAAATTGCAACAGTATATAATATACTATAAGATATTTGAGCTCTGTTTGTTTTATTGCAAGCATCCTTTTTGCATTCGCAAGATAATGAATAATGAATGTTGTTAAATTTTGATAATTCACAATTATCGCGAGGCTCATGCTTGTATGCGCATTCTCTTATAATTGATATGTCATTTTCTGGTGTGAACAACTGGACTTGTGATATAAGACGACAAACAGGCCTTTGGTCACTTTTATTCATGCATTCTTTCAAGTGCTTGCTATCAAGGTTGTATGAAAAACAGCCCCTATTATATGTCGTTGTACATTGATAGCATTTCATTGTAAATATTTGTTTGCTCATTAGAATTATCACCACTAGCATAAAATTATGTTTCATTTTAGGTTTTAATTCTTATTAACCTTATGTCAAATATGTCAAGTAATACTGTTTTTTTTTACATTTACTTAATAGGGACATTTTTATCAAATAGTTCCGATATGTATGTATTAAATTTAAAACTTTATGTGCTAAATTCAGTGATCACGTAATTGGTAGTACTACATATAATTATGTATAAGAAATTAATTAAAACAAATTTAAATTATTTTAGGCTACATCACCAGTGGCCCCCCAGGCCAGTAGCGGCAGATCCCATACTAAGAGTGAAAAGAGAAGTGCCAATACTCTATACCAAGAGCTGGCATTCCAAGATTCAGATCCCGTAGTTGAAGATGAGACTGACATCACAGGTATTAACTAAACATCTAGCCTTCAATTAAATAGAATAAAATATTAAAAAAAAATCATAAAAAATACAATTTATCTTGCAGGAAATTGGGTACATCCCGGTGAATATGCTTCATCAAGTGAGTATTTTTTCATTACCTATTTGTCCTTGTAAGAAATGGTTAAATGCTTTATGTTGCCATTATATAGAATAGAAACATTACAGACATTTTTCTGTTGTATACTGTGCAATACTCGTATTAAACCAATTTCATTGCGTGATTTTGTAACTCCATGTTTTGAAATGTTTATATTATTAGAGATAAGTGGTCTTTAATTACTGGACTGCTCATTAATGTTAGTTGTTTTCAAAAATATGCGAAATAAATCTACTAGGTATTTTTAGCACTAATGTATAATATTTGTAATGTATTAGAATGTTTTACGTGTACATATAACAAATATTAATTTGCGTGTACGTGTTTTTGTCTTACTGCATCGTTTTTTATTTTTTGAAAATAATGGACATTGCTCAACAGTTAATCTAATCTTTTTATTTTATCCCAAATGATATATAGTGAAAAGATCAAGATCTGTTGAAAAAGATCAATAACCAAATTTCATTTTTAAATCACAATACAAATGTCACATTCCTTATATTAAAATGGTTCATTTAAAAAAAATATATTCTATCGTGATTCAGTCTAGAATATGTTTTTATATACATTTCAAGGGTAAATTAAAATTCACACTTTAATGGTTGTTTGTCTCTGTTAACAACCTTAATGGGTTCACATTAGTTTATGTAAATAAATATTTGAGATCGTGAGTCAAAACATAATATTTCCGATCATTAAATAATTTAACTACATTCCACGAATCTAAATGTTAACGAAGAAAAAACTTACAGCAATTTTAAATTTACATTTAATTTTAGTCAGATTATGTTGAAATTGAATTAATTCTTGTTTACGGTGCAATTAAATTAATCCCTAATAATAATTTATTCTTAAAAAAACAAGTCAAATTTGATAACCAATTAAGGTTAAATTTTGTTATGAAATATATGTAAATACTGCTATAAAATACACATTTGAGGACATACTACGTTGGACATAACTAGTTATGACGTACGCTTGATATTTTGTTAAAACATGTTTCCAACAAAATAGATGCTTGCAAGATAAATTGCTAGTTTTACATGCGCCATGTGTAAAGCCTAATTCCTAGACAAAGTTACATTCGATTAGTCAATAATGTGCAACTTGCTTATCATTTATAGCTCTATATTTTGTCGATTTTACTGTAGAAATCTCTAATCGAATGGTACTTTGTCTATGGGTTCTGGACTATTTTTACCTTATGTTGCTATGTTTTATGAAACTAATGCCTGTCCATTCTATTTTCATGCGTTCTAACCCACGTTGCATCAAGCAGTTAACGACAACTACTTCGGTGAGTAACTTTTGCATGGTAAAAGCTTCACTTTATATTGGTTATTGAATTTAAGTACTTTACGAGGCTTGAGTGTTGTTTTATATTAGTTCGTCTGTACCTATAGTAGACATGTGCCTACGCTAATCTCTGATCGCACAATCGATTTCAATGAAACTTAACAGTAACAGTTTATTGCTTAAAAGATAGGATTTTTAGGTATTAAGAGATTTTACACTTTCATTCTCATTCGCAAAATTTTGTCGTATTTTAAGAACTTTTCATGGGATAGACTCGATATTAAATTCTAAAGATATATATTATAGCGTGTTTATATCTAAATAGGTTTGCTCGTTTTCTCCAGTATCACCTTATCTTACTTCTTACTAATATTGTAAATGTTTGGATGGATGGATGGATGTTTGTTTGTTTGAAGGTATCTCCAGAGCGACACAACGGATTTCGATTAAATTTAGCATAGATGTAGATCAAGTCTGGAAGAACGCATAGGCTACTTATTATGTTTTTTTTTTAATTACGCGCGGATAGAGTGGCGGGCTACAGCTCGACACATAAGAAATTTATGTGTTGCCTTTTTTAATAATAAACTAATTTAGTATTTAAATCAAAGTATTCAGCAATGGTTACATTATAATTTAATTATGCAAAATGTAATCTTTTTAAAATTGTTTAATTGATTCATTACTAAGCAGTAACATGGTTGCATCTACCAATCAATGGAAATACGATTGATTTTGAAGATGTTTAAGCGATCGTACCTTTCAATGAATAATCATATTTCTGATCGCATCTATTAGAATATATTATTTCTGACCTGGATTTTGTTCGATAGTTGCTTCTGTATGCTGTCTCTTACCTACGAATAATTATATCTGACTTTGTTGATCGATCGGTTTCCGAGACGCTGGTCCTACCTGTATATCTATTTATAGTCATGTCATACATAAGTCCCTAATTCCATTGAACATAATCAGTTTGTTATTTGACTTTACTTTTGGATTCCAACCATTCACGTCCACACAAAATTAGACTAGTTGTTGGTATTTAGTGAAAGGTAAAGAAGTGAGTTAGAACATGAGCGTAATGAGTTTTTGCCGTGATATTGTTTTACAAAAAAAACACTTAAATATTGTAAAAAAGTACTGCTTTATGCCTTGTATGTAAATACAAGTTATTTAGATTAACAGCTGATATTTAATGAAAGTTAACCATAAACTTTTCGCAACGGAAACTGGCATTTAGGTGAAGGACCGTTTTAAATAATGCTGAGCGTTTTCCTAAAGCTGTGTACAGCTTTTACATACTTTTACTAATACATAGTTTCATTGCATTGTTTTCCTTTAAATTTTTTGTATCATAAGATGGCAAATGAGTGAGCGGCCACCTGAAATCGTCGAAATAGCGGAGCGATCGTTGCTCATCTGCAATTTTAGATGCGTTGTCTATCTTTATGTATTGCTTTCAAATTGCATCTCTTTTTAACCTTTGCCAAGTAACATGTGGCTAATCCGTACTTTCTATTTCTATTTACACGCCTTCTAATTTTTGATGCTCAACAAAACAGTTAACGATAACTACTTCGGTAAGCGTAAGTTGATGTTTTTTGTATTTATATGGGAATGCAATGGCCTAGTTAATGCCTTGATTTAACCATGTAAATATATGTAATTTTTTTGTTATTTTTCAGTCACATTATTAAATAATTATTTATATTTTAAGTCATTCATATGTTTTTTTTTGTTATTTGTAATTTGTTAAAGTACTTCAAGCCTAAAAAAGCTTTTAGATAGATTGTTTTTAGAATATTATTTAAATATTTAAAAAAAATTAACATATTTTTGTTGTTCAACAGGCAAAGAAGTTGAGAATCTTATTTTGGAGAATAATGAACTGTTGGCTACAAAGTGAGTTCATTCATATAATTTTATAATAGTACGTGATAATACGAGTAGTAGAGCAATTGCCTAGACAATACTTATATAAAGAATATTAAAGTATCTTAATTAAAATATTTTGTTTATATATTTTAAGGAACGCTTTGAATGTGGTGAAGGACGATCTGATAGTAAAAGTCGATGAATTGACCGGCGAGCAAGAGATACTGAGAGAAGAAGTGGCCAATCTGAATGCGGCTAGAGAAACCTTGAGAGAGCGCGTCAATCAACTGGAGGATGAACTCAGGCGCTTGAAAGTGAGTAGAATAATAATATTATTTAATTTAAACGGATATACATACGAAATACAGCAATAGTGTCAATTGTAAACAATATTTATAGTGATTTAATTTAACCTAGGAAACTGTGAGCTCTACCACAAGTGGAGATAATGAAGACGAAGCGGACGTTCCGATGGCGCAGAGAAGGAGATTCACTCGAGTCGAAATGGCAAGAGTCCTCATGGAAAGAAATCAGTACAAGGTGTTTAATATATATATTATAAATTATAAGTAAATTATTTTTTCGTTAACTACCTTTAAAATAGTAAAGCAATATGGAAAAGTTAAAAAAAAAGTAAAAAAGTTTAAAAAGATAAACAAAAAAATTTCTGATATACTGTTCTGAATAAAAAACACACCCTGAACAAAGAAAAAAACTATGCTACCTAAACCTAAATATTAGAATACATTTGCGTAATTAATTAATGTATTCCATGTCACATCTAGTCAATATCTATCTCAACAATGTTTCAAGTTATTTGTGTATAAGTTTTGTCACTACCAGCATTGTATAAAAAACACTATGCCCTTGTAATACTAATGTAACATAGACCATTAATAAACTAATTAAGTGAATTGTAATTCTTATTAAGAAAATAAAGATTTCTTAAACCGTAATCTATATATATAAAAGAAAGTCGTGTTAGTTACACTATTTATAACTCAAGATCGGTCGAACTGATTTAGCTGAAAATTGATGGGGTGGTAGCTTAGAACTAGGAGGCGGACATAGGAACCTTTTTATCTTGTGTGCATTTTTTTTTATTCCGCGCGGACGAGGTCGCAGGTAAAAGCTAGTATCTTATAAACATACAATAGGTTTGATAACTCTATTCGTAATTGCCAATTATTTTGTTGATTATTGGATATTAATTGATTTATTAGCGTACATTAAAGACAATATTATGATAATTCCAGGAACGTTTCATGGAACTGCAAGATGCTGTTCGTTGGACAGAGATGGTGCGAGCGACCCGCGGCGACGCATCTACTGGCAAGAAGAGTAAACAGAGCATCTGGAAGTTTTTTAGCAACCTTCTCAAGTAAATATATATATTTTTTTATTCTCAGTATTCAGTATGTAATAATTATCACATTTCAAAGTTAACGTTTGCAAATGTTGCTTGCGGCTATGCGCATATTTCTTATTTTTCATACAGAATATTTCGTTGCTTTCTCAGAACAAATAATGTTCTCATGTTAACTGATGAAATTGGTTAAAAATGGGAGAATTGATGAATTTTTGGAATTAAAGGCTGAGCGTTGTTTTATTTGTAAAATTACATGATTGATGCTAAGATTTTGATGTTTAATTAATCATCTTAAAATGTTTATGCGATATTTTTTTTATATTTACTTAAATTTTTATATTGTACTTATTTAAATACTAACGGTCTTATTCATAAAAAGTTATAGAACGCCTAAAGTGTTCTATAAGCTTGCTATAAGAAGATTGGTAAAAAATTGTATTCATAACAGCATTATAACGACAAAGAGTTCTATAAACCTATCATAAAGTTATGGAGGCCAGGACC
>JAOPJD010000025.1:6622877-6671039 GCA_026167825.1 Papilio polyxenes | reverse complement strand
TCTATGGTCGATTCAATATGTTCGTCAAACTTGTTTGCCAACTTCGTAGTAATGGCAACATTTTTGCTTATAGACGATTGTTAGTTATAGAAGGTTTATAGAACTGTTATGAATAAGCAATTTTATCGAACGTTATATAAGCCTATCGAGCATTTTAACTAATGACCGTTATAAACGTTTCATAAGCTTTTTTTATGAATAAGACCGTAAATTTATAGTTAGGCAGGGCAGGCAGTTATATGCAGGTCGCGAATACTTTTTTCACGAATACGGTAATCATTATTAGTTGCAGCCATAACTTTTTTTTCTAATATTTATAAACAAGCTTTAGTCAAAGTTTATTACGTCAATTTTGGAAACTAAGAAATGGAATGTAAACCGTTTTTTTAAATTTATTTTATGTTTTACTAGCTGGCGTCCGTCGGTGCGTAATGATAATAAAGCTTAGTAGGCTAAGTGTGTTTCCAGACTGTTTTATATCTGTGCTAAATTTCATTAGGATCTGTTTAGCCGTTCTGCAGATACCTTCTGACAAACATTCATTCATACATCCAAATATTCGCATTTATAATATTAGTAAAATGAAGGGATTCAATGCATTTAATTCGAATATGGCGCGTTGATCTTATTTTTATTTATTACTGTGTCTATATAATAGCATTCGAAATTAATAGCATTGCTATATAACTGTTTTTTTTTAAAAAAAAAAAAGAAATTTAAATAGTGCTTTCTGTTTAATGAAGTTTGCTGTTGCTGCGCATCTTGATCAATCATTGGTTTAAACTTTGAAATAGGTACATCTTAAGAGATTTTGGACAATAGTTTAACAATAAGACATTTTCTTTGTTCCAAATGAAGACTTAAATCTCGTACACAATAGATACATTGCATATTTTTACGCTTAAAGTCGGTAAATTCCAAAATTTATGCAGAAATATATCTTTTCTCAGATTATTTTTTTTTCATACACGATTTCCATCAAATTACAACATTAATAGGCCGCCATGTTTGAAAATTGACATTAATAAATTTAAAATATACAAGGCTAGATATAGTATGATATATATTGATATAAAATTCCAGCCCGAGCGAGCGTCCTCAGCGTCCTCTATCGACGCCTCACCTGAGGGCGGTGACGGCACCACAGCCAGCGTTACGGCACTCCCGCACTCAGGGGGACTTCCTCGAGACCCAGCTCACTGACCAGCATCATAGGCGACAGGATAGGAACGAACAGTTCCGACAGGTAAATACAATGCCTTATGACAAGAGAGTGGTCGCCCATTTGTCGAAATTCGACCATAATTCATAAAAGATTTTTTTATAAAAAATTACTTAATACACTTATTTTCCACATTAACATTAAGTGTGACAAATTTCACGTTCATGTATCATGAGATTTGCTTAAAAAGGGATAGTTACAAAGTATTTCTATTATGATGTGATTATAATAAGTTGGTATTACTCGAGTGCTGGGGATCAGAGAGATTGAACCATATAATAGAATACAATATTGATAACTTTATTAAGGTTTGAGCACCTTTGAGTTATCTTTGATTCGCTAATGGAAACTTCCTTACGTTATAAAAAACCGGTGTGAATTATAAATACATATATAAGAACATAGCTAGGCTAGTTAACTAAGCATTTCGCAAAATAATGACTAAAGGCCATTGTCATTTCGCAAAGTAGTTTTTTCTCTTAATACCTAGTACTATCTTACCATAACATTTTCTCGCATTGAAGTGAACGGTGAGATTGAAAATGTTAGAATATTTAAAAACGAAACGGTGTACATTTCAAAACAATCTTTAATTCATGTTAAATAATGTATTATTACACTGATATAATACCTTGGCTTTGCTTTTTTCTCATTGTGATTGTCTTTAACTTAAACATAATATTCGATGATTCCTATGTAAATAATTGTACCCTACAATTTTAATTATTTCTGATTTCGAATTTCGTTTCAAATATACAATTATTTACGTAGGAAACATCGTAATTTGTAAATTATCCTTCCCTTTGCATAATTCCAAATCCTTTCTGTTTTCAGTTGAATCAGTGAGTGCAACTTATTAGCTCAATAAATAGAACTAAAGTTACATTGTGATAATTAAGAAGTTTTTTAATTATAAGCTAAATTGTGTTTTTCATATGAATCTTAGCTATTATTGTAGGTACAAATTTTTATGTAGTTTTTATTTCGTATGATTTTAATTTTATGTATACATTTTGTGTTCTCTCTTAAATAAAATTGGGTTTTATTCGTATTTTATGTTTTTATTATATTTTCACTATATTAATCTTCATAATGCTTAAAAGCTAGATCTTTCATCAGTACATTAACTTCATTGTTTTCAAATTAACATATCCCCTTTTTTTTAAAGTTATTCATTAAAAAATCACCACATTCATCTTTACGTTAAAAATATAATAATAGTTTTTAATCTGCATACTCAAATTTGGTCATATTGATATATGAATGCTAAATTTACGGGCGCTTTAAAAATAAGATAAGACATCATATGAAATGGATCCTCAAACACTAAATCAACTTGAATATAAAGTACTAGTTCATTAACTTTTGTACACCTTATTAAAAATGCAGATGTCTATCGGCATTGGTAGCTTCGCTATTTTGGCGAATTCCGCTGGCCACTTGCAAGTTTGCCACCTTATAACAAACATGTTATACCCTTGTTATTATTTGGGTAATGATACGATATGTCAAATAAACATTGGCTCAATCTAAAATTTTATTAATAAAAAATAAAATACTATTCGACTATTATTTGCCGTTATGGCATCAAAAGGCTTGGCAAAATGCTTTAATTGAACAATAATTAGCATAGATATTTTCCACGCTTAATGCGGCTTTATTAATACATCTATTTAGTATAATAAACATAATTTTACGGATTTCAGCAAAGTTGCAATTTGCATTGGAAATAAATGTCCAGCTTTATATAGTTCTATGTATAATAGGAAATCTGTTTGTACACATACATATGCGAAGTATTTTAAAGTAAGTATAGTTCAAAACTGAGACGATGATACGGTTAATTACAGATGAAAATATAGAAACATCTTTTATCAACATAAAATATAAAAAAAACGTGAAATGTGCATCTAAATATTAAGTATGTATTTATTTTATACCTATATAGTGGATTGAAACAGCGAGTCATAATGTATTATCACAAAATATTGTGTTTATCTGGGCAGTAATTTATTGTGGTTTCGCTTTCGTGACCCGAGGTATGTGGAGTAACGATTTAGCAATGAATGGATTACATAAATTACCAAGATCCGTTTAGTGACATTACCCATTAATAATTGTGAATAAGGGACAAAAAATGATGATTGTATCGACGTTTAGGTGCGGGCTCACGTGCGCAAGGAAGACGGTCGCACTCAGGCTTACGGCTGGAGTCTACCTGGGAAGAGTGTGCAAGGACAGAAAGGTCCAAGTGTTTCCCTTTCATCTGGAGGTGTGCCAGTACCAGTGCCTATATTCTGCAGGTATGTTTCATTAAACAATTCAGGAATAAGCTTTGAAAAGACCGCTTCATTATGTTTGTTCTGTAACGAAAGCTTTTATGATATTCACACATTCTATGTCATTATGATATTTTCGTATGTAAAAACGCCTCTCTGAGAAACTGACATTTTCAATTATTTTTTTTAGACCTATAGCAGAAGGTGAGCCTCGTATGAGCCTGCTCTGCGCGGCCGGAGTCAACTTGAACGGAGGGCGCACTTCTGATGGCGGCTGCATGATCGGTGACAGTGTCTTTTATCCTAACGACAGCGAGGACGATAATGATGACGAACAAAACACCATGTGCTTAGGTAAACTATGATTAATTGTCCTTTATACTAAAAAAATATTGATTTCTCATTGCTTTGCCTTCATTATTGGTTTTAATAATAATGTTTTTATCCACAGCATATGAAATGACAAAGGCGGAATCCGTTCACTCGCCTGAAATAAATGAGATCGACCAACAGCTTCAATCAACTCGTGTTCCCGAACATTCGGAGAAAAATCTTTCTTCTCTCGTTTGGATATGCTCTAGCACCCAGAATGATGGGGTTGTTATGGTAAGTTAATACTAAAAAATATGAATTTCATACCCCAGTCTTTATATAAGGAAAGGATGAAAATGGATGTAATGGATAAAAATATATAGAAACGATAAATCTTCTCTTGTGTCTCCTGCATCGATTAAATGCAAGGCATTTGCAATTGCGAATATCTATGGACAGTCACTTCGCCATTTCACCGTATTCGGTGGCCGTTTACTCGTTTGCCATCTAATAATATATAAAAAAATGGAAATATCATGATGTACTTTTTGTCGATCATAACTACATATTAATAATGAAGTATTATATTTGTACAATTAGATTATCGACGCAAACAATCCAGCTGTAGTGATCGAGACATTCACTGTATATGAGAAGCACATATTGTGCATAGCGTCAGTACAAGGCGCCACAGATGAGGACTACAAAGAGTTCAAAGAACGTGAAGATGAACTTAAGAACGGTGGAAAGGTAAGCACACATATAAATAATTTTATAGATGCAACAAGATGGCCATCGATGGGGTTTTATTGGGTAAAACACCACACAACTCTCTTCCCCCTAAGAGCAGGGTATCTTTGTGAAGATTCTTTACAAATATCTTGCTGTCTCAAAGTCATCGAAGCTCTGCGCAATGTAGAGGGTACTGTGAAGTAAAGAGCTGCCAAGATATCTGAAAAGTACTACAAATTGATTAGGTAAAGTGTCAGTGTATAACGTGGGAAGGGGATTTAATTTGTTTGTAATTTTATGATGTTTTTTTTAGTGAAGAAATTTTTTTTTACAGCCACAGTTTCATTGCTCAGAAGAAGAAGAAGATGAAAATGGGGAGAAGAAAATTATTGTTGGACGTAAAGTGCTGGTAAGTGACTATTTAGATGAACAATGGTTAATGAGACTGTTTGTCACTGCATTTATGAATTTGAGCAGGACTAATCCATTAATTTTATACATTAATTTTATATAATATTTCTCTTTTTATTTTTTATACGAACTAGTAAATACTATATCTCTTTCAGGTGGACTCTATTTTACTGACTCCTTCTGAATCTCCGGTGAAAGAGAAAAAGGAGAATGAAGAAAAGGACGCAGAGGAAACTGCGTCGACTTCGCAAAGTCCTCCACTTAGTTCGACGCCTATTAATAATACAAGTAAACAAGAAATAGTTTAAATAAAAAAAAAACTCCACTGAGACTATCATCAATTGAATAATGCCTCATTTTTCAAAATTAAACAAGCATTTTTCGCAATGGAATTGATTATAGCCTAAGCTGATAAAATGCCACTTTAATTCTAGCCTTATTATTTATCTTTGTTGAATAAATTTTGTGCTTTCAATTAGTTATTTATACGTGTGTATTATCTTAGTTGCTGAGGTGCAAGAGGATGTTCCGGAGCAAGGTGTCGCCGCTTACGACGATGATGAGATACCTGAACGTCTTAGCCCCGTATTTGAAGCTAGAACCTCTACTATAATGCCGACTATGTGGCTCGGCACCAAGAGCGGCAATCTATATATTCACTCCGCTGTTGTTGATTACAAGAAATGTATCAGCATGTAAGATAACTGTACAATTTTTATATGATGAACTAACTTTTTCACGCGACTTCGTCCGCGCGGATTAAAAAAAAAACAGGATGGATTGTAGTTTTATGTATTATTCGAGTGCATGTTCTATATCTGTGCTAAATTACAGGAACAGTGTACATTTCCAGGATCTTGGTAGTCAATGTGTTCTTCCAGATTGTATTCTACATCTTTATCAAATTTCATCGTAATCCATGCAGCAGTTCTGAAGATACCTTGTAACAAACATCCATCCAAACATTTGGATTTATAATATTAGTAAAATAAACCTTCGCTTGACCATGATTATTTTCTTTGTGAATACAGTGTGAAGATGAATGACGCGATTCTCTCAATTGTGTCCTGTTCTTCTCGTTGTTTGGTCGCGTTGGCCGATGGCACTATTGCCATATTTTCCCGCGATGGCACCGGACAATGGAATTTGAAACAGTACATGGTCGTCACACTGGGAGACCCAAAATGTTCAGGTGTTATACTTAAAATTTGTATTATATTTTATTATTTCACAATTATATTTGTACTAATTTCTTAATCTGACAGATATTCAGCACAAATGCAATAGATTATCCTCTTTAACCTAGGAGCGATAGTAAGACAGGGAAGAGAAGATCAGGGTTATTTTTCATCTAATGTTTAGTAACAGCCGCTCATAAATGTTTGCAATAATATTTTACCAGATAAGTTACATACCTTTATTGATCAGAGAAAAGAATAAACTTAAAAATATCCTTTCTTTATTCATTTGTGTAATTGAGTACACCACGAAGTTCTGAAATAATTCCTTCTTCTGGCGCTTCTTCTGTCTAACTTTGGTAGTTGTATTTAATATTATTATGTTGGTAGTGCGTTGTCTCTGCGTTGTTGGCAACACTGTGTGGTGCGGGTATCGCAACAAAGTGCACGTGGTGGAGCCCAGAACTGGCACACTTGTGCACACACTTGAAGCTCACCCTCGACACGAAAGTCAAGTTCGTCAGATGGCTTGCGACGGCGATGGAGTCTGGGTAACTGATTTTACTGTGAATTTCCACCAGTGAAAAACATTATGTTTATCCTTTTTTTTAAAGAGTGAGACAGATGACTATATATTTTTGGATAAGTTTTTTTTCTGTAGTAAAAACTACTGTTTAATCAGGGATTCAATCTTTGGCTTGTGAACTAATGTTGTATGGTCTCACACTCTTGCTTGTTCTATCAAATATGCTCAGATAAAATTTAAATAGCATCGAAAACTTAAATTGTAATTTAAATATTGTTCATTCTATAATTTTAATATAAAATAATAACAAGAAATTACGACGAATATAATATCTCAACAAACCAGCTTCATATAATGCTTATTAATCAAGATGTCACTAATCAATTAAAATCAAATAGGTATCTATCAAAATGGACTCAGCACTGCGTCTGTATCACGCGCATACTTACCAACATCTACGCGATGTTGACATCGAGCCTTACGTCAGTAAGATGCTCGGCACTGGCAAGCTGGGCTTCTCCTTCGTCAGGATTACTGCACTACTCATCAGCTCGGGTCGCCTCTGGATCGGTACCAGCAATGGTGTTGTCATCTCAGTACCGTTGTCAGATACGCAGGGCTCCAGCCGTGACTCCAGTGGTGGCACAACACGGCACACCGCTATTGCTAACACTTCAGGTAAACACCATTATAAATCCAGCTATACGCAGCTTTTTCCTTTTTAAAAAGGAATTCTTTATGCATACTCCATGCCACGAAGATATGGTTGGTATATAGGATACTTTGCCCGGCAAGGACTTTACCCACTAAACCTCTCTGTACCCTCACGGCCATGATGTGGGATGCCACAGGAGTAGGGTGTGTAGCTCATCTACCTGCACTGAGGCTACGTTGGAGTACGTTGTGGTCGTGTGAGATTGATACCAACAAGTTTGGTATGTACATATACCACTTCAGACATTATGAGGCCTAAATTCAATGACGTCACAGATACGTTGTGTACATGTTGACGTCACGAAACAATACAATCACGTTAATATATTGTTGGTTTATTGCTCTTATGTCTATTGTTGAATTGAGTAATAAATTCATAAATGATAAATATTATATTTACCCATCCTTCAGTTTTTTTTTATTTTATTATGGATACAATTGTAATATTGCTTACAGCGACAGGCCGTGTTCGACCTGACTCAACAAGTCCAACCGGTTCTATCCCATGGTGTTCCATGGCACAAGCTCAGCTCAGCTTCCACGGGCATCGTGATGCGGTCACCTTCTTCGTAGCTGTTCCTGGCAACGCCAACTCTCCCACCCGCACTCCAGACTCACCGCAGAAGACCGCTGAGTCGCCGCAAAAGACCGCCTCACCGCCAATGCTGGTGATGTCCGGTGGCGAAGGATACATCGATTTTAGAATAGGTAATTACCATTTAAATCCCACAATAATTTTATTGTGAACTCAAATTTTACCCGGGAAGACAAATTATAAATAAATTATAGCTTATAATCAAGCAAGGATATCTCGCTGAGTGACAGATATCGCGCTTAGGTCACAAATTATTAACTTAGGCAAAAAGACATAAAAGAAAAAATTACAAGACATCTACAGTACAACATGGATCTTGTGACACTTTTTTGACATTGTCAGAGTGACGTTAGTGAACTGACATAATTTAGTTTGACTTATGCCCATTGGAATAATGGACCTAGCATGAATATTTGTTACAATAGGCTTCATATCGTCATCGTTAACTATATCAAAATTCATATGAAATTTGTAGTGTATTTACGTCCGCTGTACAAATTTTAATACGAATTTTTGTCGATAGCGATTTTCACTAATATTCGTACTACGTCCATAGATGTCCTTTTATCGGTTGATAGGTACGTATTTCACGTAAAAATATATTAGGTCAGATTTGAATATTACCAGCCAAAGTAAGTATATATTAAAAACATTTTATATGAAAGTATCACCGAATACAGATATATATATATATACTATATACTATAGGTAAACAGTGGAATCCAATGCCAAAGTCTTATAAAATAATTATATTTTTAATTTTAATAAGAATTGTAGTTATTTCACATTTAAGTTCTATGGCTAAATAATTATTTTTAAACCAAAGAGGTTTAATAAGAGATGTTTAAAATGAAAAGCAATATGCACTTACTAGCAAATATTTTTTTACGTGCATTAATAAAACCATTTCACATAGTCCCAGGTGTTTAAGAAACGCTTTAACCAGCATTACTTTAAGCCATGATATTCATTAACATAATTTTCACAAAATGACGAAAACACAAGACAGACAAAGGAAAGACAGCTGGGTTTAAAAGATTAGGAAGAATTACAACATTCATACAAGTTGGCACAATGTTCAAATAAAAATCACTTTAGTCGCTCAATATAACATGACCTTCATCATCAAAGCTTTAGTAAATTAACATGACATCCAGTACATATATTGCATAACATATAATGAAAATATACATTCGCTTTTGTTTTTGAAGTATATGTAGAAATTAGATTATAAAACAAGACAAAATAAAGCAGGCTTTTTGCATTAAAACTACATCCAAAAACACAGTTTTTGTTTAAAATGTTAAACATAGCTTTTTGTTTTTATGTTTTAATTTTCTAATAACTTGCTTTAACCTTGGCTTAGTTGTGCGTATATTTTATAATTTTCGTTTTGGCTTTTCCCCATCATTATTTATATATTTTTATTGACCATTAGAAGATCATGGCGATGACCCGGACACAGGCTCCCACCTCATAGCTTGGCAGGTACTAGGCCAACGCTGAACGTACCTGTTACAATATAAAGCAAAAACATGACAATATGTAAGAAACGGTACGTCTTTAGTTTGAATATTGACACAATGAGTATTGGCGCTTGGGACACTTTGTAATACGACTAATTCTTACAATATAAGCTAAACTAATTTCTAACTGATATGCATTTAGCACATTTTAACACATTCAGTGCTATCGATTCTCCAAACGTGTCCACTTTCAATCGTAGTGGCATAGAACGTGTTAAGTTGCTTTTTTTAATATTGTGGAGCTTCAAATTTATATATTGCCTAACAATATAACATGGGTGAAGGTTTGATTTATGTAATCTCATTGTTGTCACCTGGACTTTTGTACTTGGTTCTCGTTCGATCTATAGTTTCATTTTTTTTTCTTTACGTTATTTAATCATTTCATGTTAATTATTATATCTGCCAATGTGTATATTGCTAATCATGTGTATTTAAACATATTGTTTTTTCTATACAAAATGTATTTAAATGTGTATTTTCTTACTGATTACAATGTTATTGATAATTTACTTGTACTGTAATGTTTTATAAAATCGTCGATATATTTTTTGCTACGTAGATATAATTAAAACATAACAATTAATATAAATTTAATAATAAATTGTTTCAGTTTACAGAATTAAAAATAGAAATAATATTGTGTTATTTGTCAAATTTAGAGTAGTTTCTTCTGATTTCATCATCATCATCAGCTCACTATACGTCCCCACCAAGGGGCTCGGAGCCTACCCTAATTTAGGGGTGATTTGAATATCAGAAATTATACGTAAAATAATAATTGTATTTTTTGATTATATCACTTATTGTTTCTTACTTTATTTTCTAGCGGATTCAGAAATGGAGGACAGCGTGGTTGTGGCAGAGGACGGGTCTAGTGGGCACAGCTCTCTTGCGGAGCGGGCTACCAAGAGCCACTTGATAGTTTGGCAAGTGGCAACCGCCTAACGTGAGGCCTGCCGTCCACGCTTCGATTCTGAGTCAGATTACGTGTACGTGTGCACGTCCACTAAACCAGCGACCCCTTACAACGCATAAGTCGCTACAGTGAATAGGCCGTCTTATACTGGCGATGTGTTTTGCAAAATCTAATAATTCTCTTCACATTTTTAATTAGTACATTAATAATATTTCTCACATCACCAGTAGTTTGACGTTTAAAGCGATTTTTGTAGTGATTCTTCATAGACAAATATAAAGTTTTTTTTTTATTACAGTACACGAATTCAAATTTGTAATGTTTTTCCTGCAAAAATCACTTCCTATTCACATATTTAGCTGATATTATTTGTATACATTTGTTGATTGAGATGTATATTAATGATTAAGGCTAAATTTATATCCGTCGAATTGTATTTATCATACACTTCATACAAACGGCGCATCATTCTGACTCCAACGATATAGAAGCAGTGCACGGCACCTAAAGGACTTTTAAAACACAGTTTTACATATTATTCACCATATGTGTGCTTCCCATAGCAATTGTGTACCTTGTCGTAGTATCTCACTGCCTTGACACTTGTAATTTTTTTAAAGGTGGCAAGCAAGCTATCGGTCACTTTGATTCGCCAAAATAGCGAAGCGCTACCGCTTTAATAGGCAGAGAATGGGACAGAAAGATAATATTTCCCCTTCCTATCCATATTTGTACATGTCAAATTTGAGACGAAAAGGATGATTATATTTCAAGTGTCACTGCAGTGGAATACTACGCTTACCGCTTACTCATATTAGTGTTTTGTGTATTATAAGACGATATTAGCGTATCAAATATATACCAATCGTATAGTTTTTAAGCTTTATCTCATCTAGTAATAACGTACAATTTGTAACCACCAAATAATACATTTCGTAGTGTTATTAAGTTAGTCTAATTAAGATATGTATCTCTTAAATGTCAGGAAATTTCCTGATCGTTTTTAATTTGGGCTGTGGTTTTTATCTGCAACACAACATTTTTTTTGTTTATTTTTATTATTTTAATTTAAGATTGTATTTGAAGTGATTTAATAATTTACATTTGTCATTATATTTAATAGATTAATTAGATGTTTTTGTCATGTTTATTTATTTTTGACATTTTGTCATTTTGCTGTAGAGAGTTGCAATTTATAGATATTCTAATGAAATTATAAAAATAACATTTCAATTTTTTTTTTGATAATAGTAAATTTGTATGTGATTCAATATAAAATAATTTCATTTATTTATAAAAAATAATTTAGATAAATAATTTTAACAAAATAACTAAACATGAAATAATGTTTTTGATTTTTCTTTTTTGCAACTCAATTTATGAAAGCACGTTTTTTTTTTGGTTCATCACTTTAATTATAACCAACGGTGCAAATTTAATTTAAGTTTTATTTTATTATAATTTATCATTGCCGTGCTATAAATAAATAAGAAATATTTCGAGATACATAGGATAACTTATTTATTTAGTTTAAGACAAGTTTTTTTATTATTTAAAGTTAATATTTTAGTCGATTAACCAACAACAAAGTCTATAATAGAAGCTGGTAAAGGCATTGGATGATATAAATTAAATAATCAAATTTCAATATTTTAATGGCAGTTACAATAAGATTTTATTCCGCTTGGGAAATGTTTTTGTAACCATAAGTTTCCATTGTCGAAATCAACACAAAAAAGTATTCTTATATATCTTTGAAAATCAGAGACGACTGTTTGTCTTTAAATGGTCGAATTCAATACAAATGAGCAAGTGAATACAAACCATTCTAAATAATTTCATCTTTATAAGACATTAATAACAAATATTATAAAAATAGATATGTTTTTGTCATCAATATAAACACTAAAACTATCTAAAATAATACCAGAGACAAGTGTCAATAAAAATTCTCATTGAATTTAATAACTTTTTCAGTGCAGTGGAAACTGACGGTTACATTTCCGTAAATAAAATAATGTAAGACATAAGTATTTATAACAAAAAGACAAGCAAAATATTTCTGAAATAAGTCATTAAATCACGAATTTTTAACTTACTCAAGTATTAAAAATGTAATTTTCAAAAGTTACAAAATGCCTTTTGACCAGCGTTTCTTCAAAGACCTAGTCAGAATGAAACGATTTAGATGTTACGATTAGGTAATATTGCTAATGACTAGATTTAGTTAATGTGATGTAAGTTATACAATTTGCTTTACGTCTAACTTTGGATTTGATTGCAGGGACAGTATTGACACATATTGTCATCTCTTACATTCACTTTGTAAGAACAGAGAAACTATATGTATCAATACAAGTGTCACTACAATCGAAACTCACAGAGAAACGAATTTGTTGCGGGCATTATTATGGTAAGGAATGTGCGTACTGTAAACTGAAGGATTTGCATCCTCGGAACATAAACATAAAAAACATGTTTCCAAAGATAGTAAATGCACTTTTGTCTAATAGATTGTTGAAATTAAACATGAATTTAAAACAATCCTATTCAAATGTCTTGTGTTTCGTCATAATTATGACGATTAAGGTAATTTCATTTGGTACCATTGAAAATTGATTGTAAGGCAATCAAGATATTCTTTAAAGAAATTAGATGAAATGCTTGCAATATCAACCAAATACTATAATTATAATAGATATAGTAATATTGTAAACTTTAAATACTTTTATTTTGTTTATTAAAATTTACTTTACACTTTTTGTACTTATATCGCAATATGAAATATTTATTATTTCTTTTAATATTTTACCTTTTTAACAAATTTATGTGAAAGTAAAACGTTTTAGTAATTGTATGTCCATGTTGTACAAATACAGTTTTTAATAATTTTGTTGGCAATTCTTAACTTTTAGGAAACTTACATCACAGATTATAAAATTTATAGATAATACATAACAAAGGTAGCCATCGTTAAAATATTTATTTTTATTGTTTCATCGCGTAACTAGTATAAATGTTTTCGTGTTTGTAATCTTGCTGCATCAAATAAAGGAAAGCTGCTGGAATGTTCGTTTTATTTCAAATCTACTCCAATTTCGACCAAAACACATCCCGTATGACTCCAAAAATACTAATAATATAAACACGTGTTTTAACTCTGACCGCCCCTAACTGATATGTTTCACCACAAATTTATATCACCACAATGCTTTCGGTACAAGTACTTCATTATTTATTGGTAAAGCTTGCATTTCGCAAGCCTATATTTCAATAACTATGATTTGGCTCAGGGATTAAGCACTTGACTTGCAATCTGCAGGTCCCGGGTTCGAATCCCGCCATGCACCAATGCGTTGTTTTTTTGTGAAAACATCGTAATGCAACCTGCACATATCTGAGAAGAAATTCAATGATATGTGTGAAGTCAACCCGCACTGGGTCAGCATGGTTGACTATGTCCTAGTCACCCCTAACTTAGGGTATGCTCCGAGCCCCTCAGTGGGGACATAAAGTGAGCTGATGATCAACCATGATTTGTCAAAAATCTGCGCCGGACGCTAGTATTACGATATAAAAGGGTTAAATAAGTTAAAAGTTTAAGCTTAAATGTATTTGAAAGGCCCATTATGTTTTTGTGGTCCGTAAATTGGGTTTTAACTCGAAAAAATTTCGTACAGATATTTTCATCCTTTTTATTTGACAAAAAAAGATGACATGTGAATAGAAATTCAACTTTACATTTTAAATAAGTATTAGCGCCATCTAGTAGTTAGTTGTAGAACTTGCGAAATACCAGCAAACTCACACTCACAGAAAAAAGCGGTTGTAAGTTTTTTTTTAATTTATTTCAACAACAGATGGAGTTGTCTTAGAGATGTTACAAAACTTAGAAAGTAAATTACGGGGGAACTTTCTAAACTTGCCTCAAGTTATGTTGCAATACTTTCAAACAGGGATCAATGAAACCTTTTGTTAACCCTATGACCAACCTATCAACCCTCTAGTAGTAAATTCTAATAAACGGGCACGCAGTTTTATTATAGCTGGCAGGAGTGTATTTCGAAAAACAAAACTAGACTTCTAAAAGTTTTAAATAATTTCTTAATATTTAAGTCTTTAATTAAACAGCTTTTAGGCCAGCGGACTTGGTGAGAGGGTATTTAGCTCAGTCTTACTGAAATCGCCTACGATGTATTGTTATAGAAAGCAGCAACAGATTCTTTAAACTGTTGGAAAATACGGTGCTAGAGAATACTACGTACATGTTCTCTCTGTTTTTTGAGGAGAATTAGGGAGATGCCAAAATTTTGTTTTTTGTTTGGCTGTGGAGACTTACTACTACAAACCGTAGAAATTTTCCATACAATATTCCGTTATTACAAAGTTCACATCTTGAAAATTATTTTAATACATGTACATGATCATGAAATCACGTGTTATTCTAAAGCCCGATACAGTCCTTACATTGTAACATGCAAATGTATACGATGTTTTGTTACAAAATTATTCAGTTTGACCACTGCGCAGTTGGCCCAGTTGCAATAAACATTTCACCGAATCATACATATGACAAAGTATTTGTCTCTACTCCCTCTCTTATGGACAATATTTGATTTTCAACTCCCGTAAAATACACTAGAAATTATTCGTGCATTTTTAATACAGAAGCATCTGATGAAGAAGTACTGAAAGCGATTGTAATGATTGCAGTCCCATGTAGACTAATTAAATATTTAAACTTCATTACATTCGAACATTGACGTATACCATTTATCAATATTTTATAACTAATTTCCTACTTTAAACCACAGCGTTAATACAAACTTGACAACTGAAGGAAAGCCTTTAAGTCCTTAATGAATATACAATTGCTATTGTCCAGTGTAGCTAACTGCACCCATGAAATTTTAAATCGAGGTCTTAGTTTTTATTCATTTTTGTAGTGAAAATAAACGTGGATTTCCACTGCTGAAATAAACATACTATGTTAAATACGAAGTTGGAAATAAAACATTAATTATATACATTACTGTTTATTTTATGGTTCAATGTCAAAAAACAATTCTAAAGCTAAATAATACACACAATGCAAAATAATGGAAATATCTATATTATAATATTGCAAATACATTTCACAGTTGCACATAATATCCTCTTACTTTATCGTTTTTTCACAATTTTGACACTTACTTTTTGTAAATTTAAATATTGCACAATATGCTGTGAGGCCTTTAAATATTTATCACGGTTTATTAAAAAACTATTTTCCATTTACTGAATACATTAATTACAAATTGAAAGTAAATAAATAATTGATTAAACATTTCATTGATATTTACTTCCGTTCTAAATATTGTTCGAAGAGATAGGTACATAATATTTTGGTATCTTAATATTATTTTTTATTACTCGTGCACAATAACATTACAACTGATTTCGATGACGTCATCCTGTCGAACATGTTCTGTACATTATAAGAGCTATAAGAGGTAAAATAAAAAAAAATGTTACATAGACGGACAAACATATCTGAATTGTTTTGTGTGATTTCTGTGTTTAAATAGATTTCATATGTCTTCTGATAGAACTAGTTGCTATAACAGCTCTCATCGGGCCAGATAAGCTCGTCGCAATATATCTTGTTGCCCGCAGGACTAACATGAAATAAAAAGGAATGAATCATAGTATGTTTATTATTGTGCACGAGGTATACACGTTTTGTGCGCTACTTACTTTAGGAAATATGCTTGAACGAGGCGTAACAGAGTCATAATTCTACAACTCAATCTTCATTTTTCATTACATTCAGTTGAATTCGTTATTCGTTAACTAAAGTTAAATCAATTTAGAATAGTGATAATCAAAGTATTTTTAAATAGCGTTATTATAAAGGATAAAAATACCGTTGCTTTTATGATACAACATTCTGAATCATATTTTCGGTCAGAGATCATAAAGTATTGTAGTTTCAAGTGATGTTGTATATAAAAGCAGTTAAAAACATTCGAAATATAGCGAAAGATCATAAGTTTTCTTTCATAAGTACGAAGAAAAGTCTAATGATATTTAAATAATATTTTCGCTGCTTATCGACCCATGTTAATAACATTTAGGCCCTTCGAAAGGCTACGCAAATTTCAGATACAAGTCTTTCGCCGAGAATTAAATCTCCAACGCGAGTCGTCTATTCGTTCAGAACAGGCATAGCGAGTACACAGCTGACACGAATTTACAAAAACTCAACTGTATATATTTACTCCGCCATTTTGAAAATCGCGGCAACTTTTGGAGCCACATTGTACACCGTGAGTCGCTTTGAGAATAAAATTGCCTGGTATCGAAGATTTACGTAGCTTTGTGCACGAAGGGCTAAGTGGTAATTACTGGTGTTGATGATATACGTTTCAAATAAGTTGTGCATCAACAATGTGACGTTATAGTTCTTAAAACTTAAAAAATTCAATGTCAGTAAAAAAGTTATTTAAAAAAATAAAAATCTTTACGAAAATAATGCTTTATTGTAATATATATCTTTCTAGCGATATTTGACAAATTAAGGTTGTTGATGTGCACATATTTATTTGAATCGCATATTGCTTGTTTTTATATCCAGACCTTTTTGATTAATTTTCAAAGTTAAATTGTAATAATGAAGACAATGTGTCATGTACATATGTACATTATATTCTACGTTACCTAGGCGAAACCTACATTACAACGTAACGCGCTGGACCCTAGTACTTATAGCTTTAATAACACTATTTAAATCGTTATTCTTATATATTTGACAAAAATACGTCAAGAAGTTAGTTTACAAATAATTTGCAATTAATTTTCACTAAATAAAAGCAATGAAATCATGCAATTCCAGACGTTCGTCAGTTTTGACTTAAAAACATTTATAAATTATTGTTATATTAAAATTCTATTTTTATTATTTAATAGTCTACGAATAACAATAATTTCGTTGAATAATTAGCAGAATAGGTTAAAATTTAGCATTACATTCGTAGGAACTGATCCAGTTATTTGGTTATTAAGATAAAATGTTAGAATTTAAATTAAATGTTATTAAAGTTACACATTTTAGAGAAAATATATATGTATATGAAACAAAATGGATATTAAATATTATGGTAGTATGGTACAATATTTTTCAAAGAGATGACGATTGGATAATCTTCATTCTAACATAATATTAGAATGCAATAATATATGACGACTTATTCACCCTAATCCTATGTACATATGTTTTTGCATATATGTATAACACATTACTAAGTCTGTAGGTACTTTTGGTATATAGTAGTTACTTATTAGGAAGGAATAATTGAATGAAAAATTGACGCACTACTTGTAAATGGGGATTAATTTATATACTATACATAACATACTAAATACAAAATTAGTTTTAAGCGTAAACAAGTTACAATTATTCTTAAGTTAAAGGAGAATCTGCAAAATTTGAAAAGCATGAAATTAATATGAATCAAAATATGTTTACTCGTCACATATGAAAATGAACACATTATATATGATTATTTACTTTTGATGGATCTTTTAAATAATACATTGAACCAATAAAGATGTCTTATATAGCTATTTTTAGTAATTGAAAATAGAAAAATTCAGTTGTTACCATACGATGCGACGTATGGACTTGGAATAAAAAGCATTATATACTTTGTCACTTTTAAAGTATGTAGGTACATAGTATAATAAAACACTATCTCTAAACTGTTCGAATAGACTCTTATTAAAGTTCAGATGCACTTAATAATTACCTTATATCGATTGCTTATTCCGTACAAAAAAATATTAAGGCCAAGTCATTAATTTCACGATGATCCTATCTGTGCTTTATCTACTAAACGAATCTCTTTCTAAATATACATCCTACACACTCCCACGTATCTACTACAACGCATCACATATTTAATCATCACCCAAGTCTACATCTAGTGTAAATATAGTCTAAGTTCAGACTAGATTGACTACAGTTTACTTTACATCTAGTTTTATATACGTCTTGATACTTGCCATTACAGAGGCAGTGATTAAATGAAGTTATAAACAATGATTACTTTATTAACTATTTGAAAGATTTATTTGGTCTTGTTGTTAAATAACGTGAAATTATTAAATACATCATATTTACATTTTATATAGTATTTAATTAGAATCGAATGAATTTAGTAGATAGGGGAAGGAGTTCTGAAAATATTTCTTTTAATAGATTAACTGAATATACACCGAAATAGTAGCATCACCTTCATCACCGAATAATAATATTATAACTATGTAAAATTACTTACATTTATTTAAACGCCATCAATAAAAGCTATCACTTAAATTAACGTTTAATTAATATCCAAAAAAATTTTTTTCGTTGTTATTCGATTTCGATTGTATTGCTTAATTGATTTATTGCTTTTAATTTCGTATCACAAAATTTATTCGTTATGTTGAATATCTAAATTATTTAAATATTCAATAAGCTGTACTATAAATTATAATAAAACACTTACATTTTGTGTTTATATAAGTATTAATGTATAGATAGTTTTAACACATTCAATGTATAATAATAAATTTAGTTATAAGTAAAAGATTTACTATGAATCGTGGACGCGTCGAGGCCGTCTATTCTGTACCCTTGATAAGCCTAAAGACAGAAACATCAAAAGTAACGTTGCGTTTTCAGAAGACTTTGAATTAATTTGCTTAGAAACAAATGTAATGAAAAAAAAAGAAATACATTTATATGATAATATTTTGTCCAAAACGACTACTTAAGCTCTTTTTAAATAGAAAATATTAAAGATTTCTTTATCATGATATAAATATAAAATGGCCTGCAAATTTATTTTAAAATGATTTACTTAGATAATTTAATTAAAATATTGATTCATTGTACATATTTTATGACTAACGAGAATAATATTAAAAAAAATATTTAACATCGTAAATTATGTGAACAGATAGTATTTTGTATTTGTTGTGAAAGGACGCATATTATATAAGTGAGGTGCTACGAAGGCTCGCACGATGTTTAGTTCTCTCATCAGTATTAACATACATATATATCACTTGATTGCAGTCTCTGTTCCCTATACAATGCCGACTACCAATGACAATTATTGCTTCTCAGTAACAGTAATATAATTACCAATCTTAACAATACGTATTAATTTATTGCTCAATACTGATAAATTAATTATTATTATTAATTTAATTAATTTTATTGCTTATACAATTCTTATTTGGACAATTTATTATTTTAAAATATTATTTTCGAAGTTTTTATAGCTGTTGATTTGCAGGTTTTTGGTTGAGTTGATGAGATGTAGTTTGGACAGTTTTCGGTATGGATTGTAACATGGAGATTTTTTTAATTATTTTATTGTTAAACCAGGTTGTCATATATGTATGTTGACACATAGTGTGTTTCAATTAATTCCTTGGTATTATTTGTTGTTGTTTTGTATAACTTCATCTTTTGTGTTCTTCACTAAATTGCACGAAACTTTGGACAGTATAAACGGAAATGTGGGCATAACTGAATTCCATTTTCGGGTAAATACTCGCTTCCAACTATCACCGCAAATGGTTCCAGTAGAGTATGCTCAATTCTGTCCCAATTCGCAAAACCGCATTATGAAATCTGTAAAATTATATCTCTTAGCCGGCTCCAAATGTATGGTTGAATGAAAGTAGATTAAGTATAATTTTTTCGAGTAATATCTACGATTACAGTGATTTTTACATTAAGATACTCTTAGTTATATATCACTAAGTCTATAAAAATTGTAAAGAAGGGAACTTGGTACACGGGGAAATATTTACATTTAAATGTAGGTATATAAGATTTTGTATATAAGTTGGTTTCTTTAATACTAATCGTTACATAATTTCGTACTGTATAATTCCTACAATTATCATAACGTTAGTATAAATATTTGAATATTATATTTTGTCACAAATCATTTTAAAAGCTTTTTTTTTGCGATTTCTACAGAAAAAAATAATGTGACAGCTAGTTATTTTGGGCAGCAAGGAATTGACTCGCCGGGAATTCACTTTGCAGTAAATATTATATAGATAACTAGTTTCTACACAATAGTGTCTTTATTAAATCTAATAGACGCGTGAAAGATTAATTTATACGTAATTGAATGATTTGTAACATCTGAAGTTACCGTTAACAGATATTTACATAATTTTGAAAAATAAATATCACAATTTTAATGGTTTAAATATTATTCGATGTTAGATTCACTTCACAAGATTTTAAATATAGTACTCACAAGCACCAAAACCTCTATAACTACCAAAATATGTATTATAATAAGAAATAACATAAACTACGTCCACCCTAATGTATTGCTTATAATTTACTTTAATATTGCTTATTACGCGCAACCATTGTCTGGTAAATGTACATTGTTTAATTGTGAATTTAATGTTAGATTGTTTAAGACTATGTTAACTTTATGTGGCACTAAGTCTACGTCAAGTCGGATCACTTGACATTCGAGGAATTTATTAACTAGGAATGAGAAACGTCTCCATTTCATCATCAACTACGTATTGCTATCGCTTTAAATTGACAATAATTATTGCATTTCAATTAACTACAAAAAAAACTATTCTAATACCAATTTCGAAATCAAAATTATAATAATTTAATAAATTAACCGTTAATTTAATTTTATAAATTTGGGAATTTATTTTTAATTGACGAAATTGAAATTAAATTCCATAATAAATTGACTGTGGAATTATCAAAGTTGACACAGTGACTAACTTTAGAAACTAATTCCATCTATCGCTATCTATAGCTAAATCAGAGTGGTCAGAGTGCTGTGGGGAATTGGGAATTGTGTTCCGAGAAGGAGGGAGAAGTATACCTGGGAATTATTGGAACTAGGGAACTCTAAGGATAAGGTAGGAGAAAGTCTGCAGCGTCTTCATGACAGCAGTGCGCGACTTGAATATCTACTTTATTATTGCTTTTCGAATACCCATTTCTTACTGAACACCTCGTGCTCGTCTGCCTAAATCTAGAACTAACACTATCTTAAATTACGTTATTTTATTGCCAGTTATAAATGCCTTGTCTCTAAACACTCGCACAAACTAAAGGCTTATTAATTGATTCATGCAGTTCAACCCGTCCCAGACGCCGCCCTTTTGCAATAACTATATGTATTATGTACTATTATATACTGTTGTCATAGACGAGCGACAAACGCAACAATGCTAACGATGCGACTATCAGGCATTCGTTGTGCGTCTTTGTAGCCTACGTTACTGCAAGATCAATCACGTGTTGCAGTTGCATTGTCTTTGTCGTTCGCATAGGATTGAATTGTTTCACCATTAGGCAATAAGGTAAGTAAAATAAAGTAATAGAACCTTTTTCGTTAAAATGACACAAAAGAAAGTCACTAGTTGTTAAATTATTACGAAAACTTACAACAAATAAGAAATGGAGAAGACATTATATTTAGCTAGATATAAGAGGTAAAAACTCTATTGTAGATACCCTAATCAAAACTGCAATTATCCCGTCTATCCTGATTAAGATTCCTACTTTTGCTACGTCACTGATCAACGAAGTAAAAGTACTTTGAGAGTTTTGTATGGATGCTTACTCATTTACCTTTTTTTAGCCGACTTCAAAAGAAGGAGGTTTTCAATTCGACTGAATTTCTTTTTCTTCACTCGCATTTTCATACCCCTTTTTCAGTTGAAACAGTCACAGTCCTTTCTTCGCACTTTTCCAATATTATGTAATTAGCAATTTTGTCGATAATATTCTTAACTTGATTTAAAAAATGTGTTATGTTTATAAAATTAAAAAGAGCAAAACAGACTTACATTATCGAATGCTTCGTATCCTTGACTAGGCCAAGGTTATAACGATTTTTTTAATGTCGTGTAATTTACGATGCAGCCGTTAGTGACTTTCTCCTTAGGCATTTGTAATGGTTTTGTTTCACATATTTGTAATGTTCTACTATCGCGTGTTACAATTGACTTTCCTAGATTATTTCTAATGGCGGCTAAATGAAGGAAGTTAGTATATTATTAGTAAATTATTAATACGTAGCGCGGGACGGGCCCGGCCTACTTTTGAATCCTCGCCGTTAAGGCACTGTCACGAACTTGGGGATATTTCGAAGTTTGAAGGTACACCTTCACATTATTTACGTGATAACCATGAGTAAAGCTTTGTACTAATTGTAACCATAAATATAAGTAAAATCTATTAAAATTGAATTAATGTACAACGCCGTGGAAATTGAATAGAAATAAAAAATGATGGTTAGTTAAAATTTTAAATTTTGTTGATGAAACTAATAATTTAATAAAAACATCCATAGAATCACAATATAAACAGTAACGCCTTAACAGTTTTACTATTTACGAATTTTATATCGAAACGTCCCCAAGCAGAGCGGCCAGAGCAAGGGCACTTCTATGCGGTTCAGGCCGTGTCGTCGCGGTTACAGTCGACGTGCGTAGCTCCTAACGTCGCGTTGTCATAAAACTACATGAGTAGATAAATACCGTTTTTCTACTCTTGTGATACGGCAGCGGCACATTTGAAGATTACAACGCGATAGCAGTACGAATGCGTCGCGGTGGCGGCGCGATGGCGGCGCGAAGGCGACGCAACGACGAAGCGAAGGCGGCGGCGCTGCGGAGCTTCGGACGGAAAGTTTTGGCAAGTTCCTCACCGAGACGGATGACGCGTGCGCCCGAGCGCTCCGCCCCTACCCGCACGGTCTCGGCGCTCGGCTCTCGCATCTAGACGCTTAACATACTCCGTAATACTCTATAACCTATATTGCAGTTGTAAAAGTCACCTACAAAAGATATTAGTTTCATTCGTATTTCATTACTTCTATGTATATTAGGGTATAATTTATAGATAAGTATATACATAACTAAATGTTAATCCGGACGTCTGTCGCTACGGCCTAATGCCGCCGCTGTCGGCGCTACGGGGTTCATACGTGATTCGTTGTTTGCGAAACGTTGCTCGATTTCGAGTCCTCCGGCCGGCGTCGCGCCTTCGCGTTGACGGCGGCGCCGGTCGCGAACTCTTCTTATTGACAATTGTACATTTAATATAATTCTAACAAGCTAAATTCATATTATAATACTTTAGGTTTACATGTAAAACATACGGCAGAGATTACGGTCCCAAGATGCGTCTCGAGTGGTGAGGCAGAGTCACTACTCGGTAGCGGCGTCGGACAGGTCGGGTAAGGACTCCGCCGGCGCTGCCTCGTCGTCGCGCACACACGACGACTCCTGGTGTTTGTTGAGGTAGCTCTTGAGTGCGAATGTCTTGTGGCAACGAGAGCATTCGAAGTTTTTATCGGACGAATGCGTCTGCATGTGCGCACGGAGATTAGAGCGATCGGCGAACGCCTTACCGCAATGAGCGCAGCCGTAGGGCTTCTCGCCTGTGTGCGATCGAAGGTGGCCCTGCAACAGCCAGGGCCGAGAAAACAGTTTACCACACACACCGCAGACGTGCGACAGTTGGTGTGTGAGCACGTGCATGGCGAGGGCGGGCATCGAAACGTACGCCTTGCCGCATTCGCCGCACCGCTTGGCCGCCACCGAGTCTAGGCTGCGGTGAGTCTGTTTATGCCGCGAAAGGTTCGACGAGGTTGCGTACCGCTTTCCGCACTCGTTGCACGTGTACTTGGACTTCTGCTCGGGCAACTGGGCGCACTCCTCCGGGGCGTTGACGAAGTTGCGTCGCTTGGAGCGACCGTCGCTTACGAAGAAAGCGTCGTATGTGTAAGCGATGGTCTTTCGAGGCCGCTCGGCCGGCGGCGGTTCCGGAATCGGCGGATCCGGCAGCACAGGCGGCGGCTCTGGAGGCGCCGGTTCGGGGCGCGGCTGCGTCGATAGGAACACAGCGTGCGCACTCAAATCCAATATCGCATGAGCCGCGTTGAGATCCTCCTCTGCACGGTGTAGAAACGCATGATCTCCGAGGCAGTAGGGGCGATAAATATCTTTTTTCTTCGGTGGCAAAGATAATATTGCACCCGTACTGGTGTAGCACATGGAGAGAGACTTGCCGCTCGCCGGTGGCGGAGGGGGGGAGACAGGCGAAGATTGGAGCTGTACTTGGAGGAAAGACGGTTGAGACGGATCGGATGTGGAAAGTTGTAGAAGGGCATAGGAGACAGGCTGAGGCGCCGGCTGTGAGGCGGGGCCGGGGCCGACGACCGGCCTCACCTCGCTCGGAAGCTGTGCCGTAAACTGCGTGGAAGGCTGCTCGTCGGTGTATCCTGCAAAAAAATAAATGTTAAGCTGCTGTTCTGTTCGTTTTTGATCCCAATAATTTATCCTAGAGTTAACTTTTATAAAAAGAATTGTAAGAAGTTGCCGCAAAAATATAAACAAGTCAACAGAGAGGTTGCTTCAGTAGTGGTGTGAGGCGCTGGGGCGTTGGGTGTGCGGAGGTGCGGGGCCGGCGGGGAGGGTGCGCGGCAGGAACTACGCTGCCGTCGTTAATAACTTGCAGGCAACCTGTGGCGCAGAGCACAACCTGTAGCGCTCCTTGCAATACCCTAACTACCAAGTCACTTTCAAAAAGTCAAGTGCACAAGGGAAATAATTGTCGTTTTACGCTCAAGAGCGCCCTTTGCATCACCGTCACACCCCACATTAAATTAATAAGAATATTACTGAACAAATCGTTGTAGAATATACATACTTACCAATTCTGACTACAACTGTTATAGTTTTAAAAATAGGAACAAAACAATTATTCTTACATACCAAGTTGTAAACTTAATCGTCAGCATTAATCGTCAGCATCGGCAATCAACAGTTAAAAAAAACAAGTAAAGCGATGTACATCTCATACTTAAAAATTTAACTGAAATTATTAAAATTGTCAGTGACTTAATGCATAAAGGAAGAGGACATAGAAGTGAGCACTTAAGCCAACGTCAGACGAAGCACTTAACCCGTCGACGTAATAAAGGAAAATATATATAAATAGAAATCCAAGTGACATGACATAAGCTTTGCGAATAGAGAAGATTACAACTGAGCGAATAAAGTAAATGAAACTCGCTCCCCAGTTGGGGATTAGGCAATGGAAACAGTTACCTCGAACAATGTATACGATACTCTTGTGCGCGGATTACATCTGTGTTACAGCACATTTGTTCAAAAATACCCTCTCAAAAATCTTAAGTCAGTATAATATAAAAGGCAGGCAGATTACGAATGCAGCGCTTTGCCTTAAAACATGCTAAGATGTTTATGTTCGCATATGCTAAATGCAAAGCAATTTTAAATATTATAATTAATTAAATTGATTTAAAAGTAATTTATAATAATTTGTTTGAATATGGAATGAATAGCATTAATTTTGTTCATTTGAACAAAGGACATTTGATATTTCATAATGATCTATTTGTTTCCATTTGTAGCTCTCTAAAGCTTTCATTAAATTAAAGTATATATTTAGTCACTCAAATATGTGAAAATCAAAGTATCTTTCATAAAAGCAAACAACATAATGAATAATTTCACAAATTGTTCTGTAAAATTTCAGTAAATCAGATATTTTGGTCAGCAGTAGTTGCAACTCTTAAATAGATTTAACGAGTCATTAGTTCATTTTGGTGTTCAAACAAATCGGTTGATGCTGGCCTCTGTTTACTGGCGTTATTCGATTAATTGAATACGAGCCCTATTACTATTACCCGGGACTCCACATTTTGCCGATGCGACAACAAGTGTTGCCCGCGCAATGTAATATCGAGCGCTTCTAAAATGTTGAAAATTTGATTGATGTTTTATTTATATCAATATGGTCTATTTTTAATTTAAAATATATTTTTTTAAATATTGTGTACATAAGTTTTATATTTTAAGGTGACATGATCAGTAGATCGATATGGAGGTTTAAAATCTAATCCACCAACCTCACGTGAGTTTTCACTCACGGACACTCAATGACAGGTAGGTTATTATACACATTAATATCTGCTAATGTCATAAGAGTTAAGGAATGTAATTTTTCAGGAAAACACAAAAAAATAGGGACCTATTTGTTATGTTTTCATTTGTTAAATGGCTGTAGCTGCAGTGATCCAAATCGTCAATGAAATTAAACAAGTAATACAGTGACAGGATCTATTGAATATGCAAGTCAAATAATTGTTGATCACTATTATGAAACGAATAACCAACGATTGCCGTGACTAGTGTTTGTGGAACAAAACAATAAATAATTCCATCTGTAAACCACTTTTGATTCACGAATGCAATTCATAGAATAATAAACAGAAATCCGTGTCGCTTGTTCGTTCCAATAGTGAGACCGCGGCGAGCATTTGTAAAGCAGCAGTAAATTTGATCGTATTGTTTTGGAAATGCACAGGTTAAAAATATTTTGTTCATTTCTCGCCATTGTTTCCCTTACAACGTCCGCAGAATAGCCTTAAAAAGAGCCAGGCTAACATAGAAACCATTTTTAATGATCAATTAAAAAGTCGCTAACGGATTCACTTAAGGCCACTTAAACACAAATAAGGGCATTACGAAATACAACGCATGGACTTGCTCATACAACATCACTAAATATTAAATAGCGTTAAGGTATAGTGTGCGAGGTTGTTGGAATCTAAAACGAGGTTGATATTGACAGAAACAGCGAGATATTTGTGCCAGGACTGCACAAAATGGAAATTCTACGATATTGGCACACGACTGAGATCACATTTAAATAAATAAAAAACTGTAAAGTTTAAAAACTGTCTGGGTCGCAACAACTCCAAACATTCAAACATTCGTATTTAAAGTAATAGTAAGAAGTAAGATAAGATATACGAACATACGACCTTATTAATGGCATTTGTTAATTAAACAAAACAGACATATCTTATATTAACGCAAAACATACAAACTTGAAAATTATAAATTGTATTTCTTAGATTTGCATCTAATGTTTTATATATAAAATTTTACCCATCTATCAATCGGGCAAAAGTGAATATACGAAAAGTAAAATACGAAAGAAGTAATTGAAGTCCGCCATTGTGAATATGATGTCTTCCTTTCTCAAAATTTGCCGAAAAAGACAGGCTAATGCCCTTTCAGTAGGCGCTTAAGCGTAATAGTCGTTTTTATCGAGCCCACCCTGATGAAAAATGAACGAAATTTTCGTTGAAAAGAAGGAAAATTTGAAATGGAACGGACCTCTCGTCGCTTTGTCTGCCATTGCCCGAAACTCTGTTGTATTCAGACTTTTTATTCACTCGCCTATATAGTGGTAACTACTTCTGTTAGAACATTGAACTTCTAGATTTCATAGCTTTCTCAATGTAATGATCGTGTATGTATGCGCTCGGTATTTCTAGCACGCGTCGAAGGTGCGGCTTTATTGTAGCGGCTTTACTGTAGGCTTTAAGAGAAATATATTCTTGAAAATTATTTGCCACAATTCCTCTTACGTTACTTCATTCAGAGTTGAATCTTCGTCTTGGAACAAAGCAATATCTAAATTAATGTTCATGCAAGCGTTAATTGTTTTAGGTAATCCGTTTCAGAGATATGAATATTATTTCGTGACACTAAAATTATGATTTTCATTAAGCTTTAAATCTTTGTATATATCTACCAGCGTGGAAGAAACTTCGTGCAAATTTAAAAGTATACTAATTTGAAAATTAAAAACTTGTGTGTTTTAAATTGTAAAATTCTGGCAACTGTACACTCTGTATTAAATAAATTGACGAATTTGCAAAACAAACGTCGGCCGGCCTGGATCATCGAAAATCAATTATGGAGTTTTAATAGGTTTGCATGTGTTGTTTACCGAATTCTGTTAATTGTTGTACTGCTCAATAATAAGTGCAAATTCATTTGCGTTTTACGTGTTTTATTATCATATTATTATTATTATGTTTTTAAGTTATTATCATTATTATATCATAGATAAAAACTAATAAATAATTTACGGCTAACTTATTTTCTAGACCCACGGAGACCTTTTTATTGAAATTGTGAAACTAGATTAACTGACATAAAGGCTGTGTAAATAGGTAACACCCAAACTACTTACAGTTGCAAATACCTAACTTAACAATTTCAAAATAGCCGTCCTTCCTACAGGTGAAGTAACTGGGATTTTTTTCAATTACAAACGAATATTGCTTCAGCATTTTATTTTTAGTGACCACGAAACCCATTTAACTTCGGTATAACATGTTCTTTTGTAAGATTTCCTATCACAGTTTTATGTTTGCATATCCCGAACGTGATATCTTTGAATGAATTTCAAACTGTCCGATTGGACAGAATTTGATATCGTATATTTGAACATAGTCTTACAAAGGAAAAACTTCCTTTATAGCTGTAATACATAGTTTTACGTATTTTATTGAAATAGTGTATGAAACGTACGAAAAGATCTCTATCCATAATGTAAAATGTATGTAAAAATATGACGTTCTTCTCAGTCGGGCAAATATAAGTTTTATCATATAAACAATCTCTCTTCCTTTAAATAGAAAATACATATATGTAGTCGTGTTTAAAATGCTAATGCAGTTCACAGCGGTTCACAGCGGTTCACGTCTCACACATCTACGAGTATATATACATATTTAAGTTGAGCGGTTGCTCCGCGCCGCGAGAGCGCAAGTTCAACATGTTGTTTACATAAAATGCTTCAACTTTGAAATTCTGAACATTTGTTCCTCGAAAGTATTTGCGTACTCACAATGGGTGCATTTACAGAACCGAACCCTAACGAGCTTCATACAGCTTTATGAATGATTGTTCATGTTTTCGTTGTCGTTATCAAATTGTTTTTGCTGCGTTTTTTATTTTGTACACGAATTATTTTTTTACGAATATTCGGTCGATTCGATTTTATTTAGGAACTAAGCGCAAGGATGATTGAAGTTACTAGTTAGTTCGATACATTTATCAGACAAAAGAATAAGTCCTTTCCTAAGAATAAGTATTTATGCACAACCTTATTCTAATCCTTACTTATAAATATTATAAATGCGAAAGTAACTGTATCTGTCTGTCTATCTCGCCTTCACAAACCGATTTAAATGAAATTTGGTGCACAGATAGTCTAGAGCCTGAGAAAGGATTTGGCTACTTTTTAACGCAAAGGGGTTGTAAGGAGTAGACATTTTATGGTAGTATCTTAATTTTTAAAGTAAGTAGATTCAAATTTATTTTTTAGGCTGTTCATTTAATATAAATAAATATGACATTCAAAGTTCGTAACAGTTTACTCCTCAAGGGTGGAAAATAAGACAATATGTCACACTGACGAAGTCGCGTCCACAGCTAGTAATAAATATACTCAAACAACTTTAAAAAATAGGAAGAGACAAAGAGAAAGAGTAAAAGGTTGGTGATAGAGGTATTAAATGTTAATTGTTAGTTACGATGTTATTTGATTTTTTTAGTTGCTTTAATTATAAGTCTCGTTCTAAATCAGTGAACAATTATTACTTCATTTATTAATGCTTTTCTATCAGCTGTTTTTGGTATGGTAAAATTTTAGGTCTCATTAATTATAAGAAGCTACTTATAGTGACTCTACGTAACGTAGTTATTTTGAAGTGTAAGCACTAACGGCGTCTGTTATAAGTTTTCAAATCCATTTTTCAATCGAACCTTATTTTTATTATGTTATTAGTAAGTAAAAATAAAGAAAATTAATGGAAATTGTTTAATTAAAAAACTTAAGACTGCTGTTACAGACGAAATTTTACTTATTTATCAAAGGTGTATCTTATGTAGGAAAACCGTCATTAAATTATTGACTTTCAAGATTATTATTTAAATTAATTAAGTAATTAAGTGTCTAAATTTGATAATAATTTTAAACAAATCACGGATTAAGTATTTTAAATAAGTATGTGTGAGGTTATAGGAGTATTTCGGATATGCGGATCTATTTCGTAAAATAAACCTTGCAAAACTTCGCTTCAACAAACTTACTAACGAACTAACCGACTCAGTTGAATAATAGCTCGTGAAAGGTGGTGCGACACTAAATTTCCGCAAACTTTGTAGCAATTATTTTAACACTTTTTAGACCTGAGAACTTTGATTGGGTTTCTAAATGTAATTTATAAGATATATCGCAATAAAAGTGTAAATTACATGTGTTAGTATACTAACCTCTATTACTAAATCCAGAAAATATGGTGAAGAAGGAATAGTTGATCATAATTAGAAGCAATTGGAACAGGCATCTCAATTACGAGCCAATCACAATAAACTGTCGTCGCGGACGAAAGAAGAAAAAAGTAAACTGAATAATGACGGAGCTGCCCTTATTAAAGGCGCTGGTACAAAACAAAATCAACGCGTAGCGTGCCAACTGCGCGCCGCGGATACAATAGCAAAACAAACCCGGACAGTGGGATGAGCGGAGGGGTACGCCGCATTGCACCAGTTGAATCTCGACCCCTACACACCCCAGGGGCGCTCTGCCCCTCACCTTCCCCGCCGTCCGCAAACCCTCTACCTTCCCTCTCCTCTCCTCTCCTCCCCTAACCCCCAAGGCCCGTTTACCATAACCCCGCCAAAGAGGGGAATACGCCTCTATAGCGTTGTTGTTGACGTACACATGGTACCCAGTCGCTTACTATTCGTAAGTAAGTAGATTGATCCAAAAGCAAGCGACCTACGAAAGCTGAGCTCTTGTAGAATTCAGACACAAATTTACCTTTTTTCTCGTCATTAAGATTTATTTGAAACACTGTTATTTCAGTTTTAAAGTTTGAAACAATGGAAAATCACGTAGAACGTGGAGTGCTCTAAACGCGGCACGGGAGGAACAATAAAACTGCTATTACGTGTTCACTGTAGGAACAAAGTTGCGATTTTTTAACAAAAAAAAACCGTACCGGTACACTCTAATTCTAATCGGAGATGAATTAAATAAGTGTGTCGGATCGAATACAAAAGAAATCGTATCTCGCAGAACGCCTTCTGTTATCTGAGAAATGTGTATATAACTTATCCCATGTGCCCGTTCCTTTTAATTGGATGCATGCTTAAGAAGAAAATCTGCGAGAAAATGCTTGCAATAGCAGACTAGTGCGTGGAAATTACGCATCGTAAATTAAAATTAGAAAATAGCAATAAATTAATATTTTACAAAGTTTATTTTTTAAATTGATGTTCGTCAATATTTAAGGGGTTTATAACGATTAAGTAACGATTTTGCCAATTAGTAAGTTTTCGGATATATTCTGCGTGTCGTCCACTTGGTATGTAATTCAATTTCAACGGTCCAGTTGAACAGTTGCGGATGAGTGACGAGAAATCAATTCGATTAATCAAAACGCGCACGCTCTCCCGCGTCAAAAATTACCACCGTACGTCGGATGCCCTGCGGCTTGTATATACTCTAAAATACGATGTAATTAATAGGTCAACTATATCTCATATATCTGAACATGAAACATACATACATATACAAAGATCGTTTGAAAATTCACTTAAGCGATTTCAATATTATATAATTGACTACCTAATATAGGATTTTTTTTTAATTTTAAAAATATAAACATTGGCAAAACATTTCAACGTAAATTAATTTCATTAATATCCATTTCTTAGAATGATTTTTGGTTAATTTTTAAAGCGTTAATAATAATTAAGTAAAATTACTATTAAATCCAATTAAACACGAATTGATGTAGGAAAAAATTTGTGGAAAGAAGTACTCTTATTCTAGAGGGTATTGAGGCTTGTAAATGGACCTACGAACCTCTAGCCATTGGGTGAGTTCATTGGATGAGCGGCGGAAACAGCATTCATCTGTTTGTGTTGTCAATTCTTAAATCAAAATCATCCTTTTTGGTGACAAAGTGTAAAGACTAAGGTTGTCGTTGAAAGTGTTTTAGTAGTATAATTTTTTCATCAACGGTAATTGCTACGCGAGGTACAGTCGGGCTGGCAAGTGGAACCGTCGCGCAGCTGGCACCACATCCGTATTTTCTCACGATTAAGTGTACACTTGTTCGTTTTCCACAGTACTTACTGCCATTTCTTCGCTAAGAGAAGATATATACTTACATAAAATAAAGTTTCAAATATATTTTGTGGTAATTGTCTATGTATCTTTAAATACACATTTCTTGGTATATCCGAAATTTGAAGATAATTTGCTATTAGAATGCAGGAAATTTAAAAGTGTCTTAAACATGTGTTACGGGAAGTATGTTAGAAGTACTTACAAGTAACATTGTAGCAACCCTAATAGTAGTATCAGCTATCTCTATCCTTCGCAGCGTGTGAGAAAAGAATAAGGCGATATTCCGAGCTCTTTATTACGGAGGGATGATTCAGCTTTCTAGGTCAACCGGCAGCCGGGGCCAGGTTTGCTGTAGTTTTTACTATAAAGTTAGTTGTCTATATTAAAACAAACTATTGAAAAACTGGGTTAATGAAAGAGAAGGAAACACAAATTATACCAATACTACCTGTCACCCGCGCCTCTATCGGCACGGAAATAAACAAAACTTAATAATGCCTTTGTGTTCTTCAATAGTTATTATGTTCGATATCTGTGCCTCATCCATACAAATACTTGCATTTATATAATAATATTAGGAACATGTAAATTGAAGATATAATCGCATGCAGCAATTATAACTTAGAGTTCATTGGACCCCATAATGGATACGGCATCTAAAACTGCACAACAAAAAATACTGCGGCGACTTCGTATAACAAATACTACTTGAAAGTCCATTTCAATGCTTTACAACCCGAAATCATGTTTAGCAAATCTAATGAAAGACTTAATTATATATGGGTATGGCTGGTTTGTTGACTTCTCTAAGGAATTGTATCACCACTGTTGGTTTTAATATTTTAAATATTATTATTTAATAGTCAACCTAAAAAAAACTCGCCATATTCGCCTTCCAATAATCAAAAACGATAAGGCTACAATAATTAATTCAAAGTGCCTAAAATCCTTTAGTCAGTCCTATACTGCAAAAGAGCATGCATGCTTAAAAATGCTTTTTTGATTTTAATTTGAAATTCTGTGTAAGCGGAGAGAAGACGAGGACGTCAGAGATGTAAATGACTGTATATTATTAAGAGATTTGGCGCTCTTTCACGATCAAAAGAACGAAGTAAATCCTTAGTTTATTTATTAGAACACTTTTAGCTTAGAAGCTACCGATTGGGTGTGAATATTTATTCTTGTATTACAAAATGCTTTAGGCTATATCACGGCTGGATCTTTATAAACTGATCTAATAGAAAATAATGCTATGAGAGAAAATTATAAATCTATTTATACCTCCGTGAAATCTTAATAACATACACAAATGATAAAAGGGGAAATACAGTATATTGAATTCCTAACCAATTTGTTGCGTTCAATAAATTGCTGAAGCGACGTACACTGGTAATACAATGTAGTAATACTTTTCCAATCGAACTACAAGTGCAACCGCTCTTTCGAATTGTCTTTTGTGACAGTTTCTAAGTGTTGCCGGAACTCCATTTTTGCATTCTATCCACTCTTCCTTCAACGTCGTAAAAGGCACCTCTGAGCTTGACATAGTTTTGCTATTTATTTAGCTACGTACTAATCACTTTGCACCTGGCATTTGTTTCATGTACGAATTTCCACATTATCACGGCAACCCATATTGTAATTACAGTTAAAAGAAAAAAAATATTAAACCGATCCTTTTTTTTGTATTCCGGGATTCAAAAGTTTTATTAAATTTTATTAGTTTTATTAAACACAATCAATCTTATAACCATACACTCCAGCTCTGCTTGCTTTGCAAGTAACCGTTGCTCCTTGCGTACGCAGCAACTGTTTTCAACAGTCACAATGATTCTTCTTCAACACTCCGAAGATAATTTACGCCACAATGAACACTTTCCCGGTAATCTGTCTGTACATATAAAGGAGTGTGACGCACGTCCTAGCCAGTGCCTACGCGAACGGGGAGACAAGTTAGTAACATCTGTTAGTAAAAATAAATTTTGTCACATAAGGAAAATTGCCTCAGCAAAAACATAATTTCGCTTCGCCGTGTCGACGTACATGTCTTTCTTTATTTAATATTCTCAATAGCATTAAATATATTCAATATATATGTAGGTACACTATCATTGTATTCGGTATTTTTATTTTCTGATTTTCAATTTTTTACCTGAAGGTGTAAATTGAAATGCGGGATTTTCAACGTCACGAAGTCATTATAAGTGCTTTAGCATTCGACTCTTTCTTTATTCTTTGGTATGCGTCGTTTTATCTCTATGATGAGATTTTTAAGAAAAATACTTAAGAATACTTAAATACTTAAGAAAAATACTAAACAAAAACCTCAAACAAAAGGCTGACTGACTCTAAGGCGATGAACGACAAACGGGTAAGTAAACATGTTGAAGTGAAAAAAGAAATGACACATATGTGAGTACTGAAACTATTTAATCTTTTTTACCGTATAAAATTACTAGAACACTTTAGTGTGATAAACGAGAACAATTTAACGGACGGCCGACACGAGAACTGTCGCAAAGCTGGCGCGAGGGCGGGGCGGGGCGTTGTGCGGGTGCCGGAGCCGCTATAATTTGAGAATTAAGTAGAGCGCTTAGGAACCCGGGCGGGGGCTCAGCGCACTCTAGCGATCCGATTTAGGTGGCAATGACACCGGCAAATCGTGTACGCCGCCCGTTTGTAATTTTCCCAAGGCAAATCGTAAGGACTAGGCAAATGAATGAGGTTATCAAATTCATATTTCGATTATATTTTGACATTTGTAAAGATGAATAAAAAATAATTTTTATCAAAATCGGACCACCAGGGGCAGAGTTTCGCGGTAACACAAATAAAAAAACAGTCGAATTGATAACCTCCTTCTTTTTGAAGTCGGCTAAAAATACAAAGGATGAAGCAATAATATCGGACTGTCGAACATTGGAATCACTGGATCTCTTATAAAATGTCAATATTACTTTCGTCAATATGACATTTTATTTGAGAACGAATTCGTTTAAAATGCAATTTGCTGAATCTACGATTTGCCATGGAAAATTACAAACGAACGACGTACACTATTTGCCGGTGACAGCATTACAAATGCGACGCCGCTCCTAACTAAATGCTGTTGTAACGTAACTCCCCAGAATATTGTATTTGTGGCACCTTTCTATTGAATAACGCGAAGCATGTGGACGATCTCTTGGGGTCGTCGCAACGCGCCTTGAAGAAGAATTGCCTATTCAAAAGTTTAAAATAAAATATATTTTAAATATAAATTTAGATAATAAAATATGCGGTTTTCAACGATGTTGATATTTTATAAGTAGGAGAATTTTAAGCTAATAGACCTTGCGGAACATTAAAATGTTTCAATGTATTTGATTTGCACTCATATTAGAATTGCATTATGAATATTGAGGAATGTAAAGTATGTAAAAGGTTAAAAGCAAACTAAATTGTATTTTCACTCTAATTACTGTATTTAACTCTATATTTTTATATTGTAGTGTTATACCGCAATTGATTCCCCTCGGAAAGTATTTCCACGGCACGGTAATAAAGCTAGAGCAATAAAATCGAGTGAAGCGTTGCGCCAAAGGCAGCTTAATTCGCCACCGATGTTTTTATTTCGTTTAAAAACTCACTCTTAATGATCGCTTTTAGTGTTAAACTATCTTTGAATTTCGATGGCGCAACCATTTAATCTTACTAATATCATAAATGTGAACGTTTAGATGGATGGATGGCTGTTTGTTTGAAGGTATCTCCAGAACGACTAAACGAATGTTGATGATATTCGGCACGGTTGTAGAACATAGTGTGGAAGAACACATAGGCTATTTATAAAGCTTTTTTTTCTTCTAAAGCCGCACAGACAGGGTCGCGGGTGACAGGTTGATAAAACTTGGCTTCTATAAATGATAGGAAATTTCGCTGTAGAAATATTTTCACATTCCGAAAAATAATACAGAATCATATTAATACAAATCACGAAGGATAAGAAGAAATTACTATACGTAAATTAACATCTACCGTGGAAAACAAAACCGCTTACTATGTAACAAATCAATTTATCGAAATCAGTAAAATATTTGCGCTATTTGAAGTATAGCCAGTAAATTCTATCGCCCGATTGGAGATATTCAACCGCACATAGAAAAATTCTGTTCGACTGTGAATTTGTTATAACCTCAAAGCAATACAGTGCCAAATCAGTTCGATTTTAAATATATTTACATTGCAATTTAAAGTGTATTTATTTACTTAAGTTTAGTGTAGGTACTTGCGTAATTGTTCCGCAATTGATTCAGAACGGAGTTTTTGTTTAAAAATGTTTTGAGTATAGACGAATTATTCAAAAGAATTTATCGCACCGGATAAAGTTTTCTCATTACAGTTTCTTAAACTTAACTGTCAACTAATAACTTCATGTGACGCCAAACATATTTTCTAGTATGTTATTCATTGTTCATATCAAAAACGGTTAGTTTAATATAAAAAAAGATAAGAACAAAAATCAGTCTTTTAGAAAAGGTAAGCTAATACTGTAAAAGACAGACATACTTATTAATTTATTTATATTATCTCTAGACTCGGAACGTCGATGGCGAAGTTGTTCGACCGTATCGGACTAAAATCTACACGTACCAATGTGTTTTTCAATTTTTGAATTGCATATTTATTCGACGATTTTACAGACAGGAATAAAGATAATTTAGGAGTTAATTTTCCTGTGAAACGTATTTTTTGTAATAGTCAATATAAATAAAGGTATCCAGGTGTTGCGCTGCGTCAATTGTCTTTGTGAAGTCAGATCTGTTTTTTAGAAATATAGTTTTTACTTGCACCTGACGACATATGCTCACCCTTTGTTACATTTGGAGTCTAAAATGTTTGGTAAAAACGGTACAACGATTGCTAACCCAGTTAACTGAGTTGATAAGGTAAGCACTTTTTTTTAATCTATGCTTCATCATTGATCACTTGATCAATTGTTTTAAGTTAAATATACAACTTCTATCGCCTGTCAATCGATGTCGACTTTTTGAACCTTGCCTATTTTCTAAAATCTAAGATCCGCGAAGCCGCATGTAATAAATTGTTAATACACTAGCACTGATATAGGAAATAACTTGATTAAACTATTGTGCAATCAATATGAAGCAAGGTTTTTATTGATTGAAATCTCATTTGTTTAAAGAACTAATAGAAAGACACGTAGGCGATGGCAAATATTTTTTAAACCCCTAGGAAAGATGAAACGCAATGAGAAGAAAAAAAGAGAAACGGTATTTAAAAACTAAATGTAAGAATTCGTTAAATTATTATTCACCTTTGTCCTTTAGCTAAAAGAGAATACGAAAACTTTTGCGTATAGTTCGTGTACGAGTCACCAACCTATTCCTCAATTTATCCTTTCCAGTTTTAAAGTCTTTGTATAATTATTATCGTTTGAAAATCTTAGTTTCATGTTTCTATCATGTTTGGTGGTAATGTAGATTTTAGTTTTAAGATATGAGATAAGATAGGCATCGTTTTAAAATATCTCCAAAAGACCCGATTTAAGTAATCTTTTTTTTTATAAAATGTATCTTGTCACAAACACAGAATTAACTACAAATATTCGCCACTGCTGCTCTGCTCGACTGCGACTGCTCGTTTGCCCCCATCTCTTATAAAAAAAAAATTTCAAGTAAAGTAATTAATGTAACTGTAAACTGTAACAGTTTGGCATTTTAATAGAAAACCCTGATTCTTCTTATTAAAGTTTAAAATTCTGTGGTTAATTAATGGGAAAATGTGCGAAAAAAAAAATTAATGCCTGAGGTACGGTTAGAACATAGATCCCCTGTATCTACACACTGGAAACACAAACTGTTGCAACATTAGTTTGCACAAAATTAGACATTATTGGGTCTACACGCGAGAGTGATGTGAAGCTTAATTGGTAAATTTCACGTTTGGCTTAACCGTTTGCAAATTTCAATTTACTTTTGGTTAACTACTATGGATACTTCAGATGTGTAATTCAATGGATTCTTCAAACGGAGGACCAATGCAGCTAATGTAGATAACATATTTCTAAAGAAGGTTAAATAAATTAAAGCATTTTTTTCCTTTGTCTTTAACTTTTATTATTTAGTTTTAGGTTTTGTGGGACAGAAGTGATCGCTGGTTAATCGTTTAGGATAAAATAACTTATTATTACTACTGAATTGTTTGAGATCGCACAGATGAAAATATATTAACATGCTATTCGATTTCTATTGAGAAACATTGACTACAATTTCACAAAAGAAAAATGATGAAGGAAAATAAGAAAAGATCATTGAAAAGAACATATGCCTCTCATGTCGAGAATAGACCTCTGGTAAAATAGTTTTCTATTAAATAGGACCATTGAAATTCGATTTCATTTTAAGATTGTGGTGGAAAGAGGATACTGGAAATGAAAGTGGGCTCAAGTTTTCAATTTGCCGAGTTCAAGTTATATCTTAAGAGGAAAACAATACGAGTACTGTCACTCGACGCTTACTTATTGATTTTTGTAAAATGTTAATATTATCTTACATTTGATTCTCAACTTCTTGGATGCATTTTTCATAAAATTTCGTCAGATTTCAGAAAGGTTTACTTTAAAGTTTTTCTAAAATTTTCAATTTGTTCGTCTTTGTTTATTATGGAAGAATATTTTAGAAATAGAGCGAAAGAATTAATTTGACAATTAATGAATTTATCTTTCATTATAGTACAATCAGCAAATTTGTGAAATCGTCCTAATTCTACTGACAAAATGGAATTCTATTTAAAAATGGAATTCTATTTAAAAATATCTACAAGTTCTCATTGAGATACATTTTACAATAAGAAACATGTTTTTAAAATTTCTGAAAGGATGCTAAAAGCTATCAGGAAGTCTTATTGAGGCTTCAAGTATAGGTAAATATTTTACCGCCTTTCAAAGAACTTTTCAATTAGTAAAATACATTATTAATTTCTAAAATACTGTTTGGCTCCATGAAATAATTATTACATTTAACATTCACGAGTGATTTAGTATTTTGTTTTAAATTATGTACTTATTTAATAAATTAATTGTTAGATATTTTGATAGAAGTAAAATGTGACCGAGGAATATGCAGACTAGCTCCGGGTGGGAGCTTGCTATTCCAACGGTGAGCGAGCAAAGTATTTTTGCTATTCCATGTTGCAGGCTTGCATAGCTGCATGTTCAACAGTAGCGGAATCAGGAGTATGTCTTTGCAATATTCGCTCTTGGATATTTGAATGGAGGAAAGGAATTCTTCTAACAGTTTATTATTATTTAGTTAACTTTCGAATCTATTACATTCTTTAATGTTCGTTCACAAGGCAACCAAAGTTTGACGATAAAAGATTTTAAACGATAAACTAAAATACTTTCTTCACTTTACTATATACGACGGAAAGTCAACTACATAGAGTTAAAGAGATGACAAGATAACTATATAGGTACTGTGTATTGTATAGAACCAGCGTCATTTCTACACAGTAGTTAGCGAGGTAAATAAGTTAACAAAAGTACAACCACAACAAATAATTTGTCATCTAAAATATCACGTACAAATTTTAAATAAGCGCAGGTAAGCACACGGTAAAATCAGAGGAACACGGAAACGTGCAAAACCGGCTAAACTTTGTCCTTTCAGACGCGAATTCCGCTAGGAGTGAATCATTTAGTTGGCCCAACACAACTGACAGCTTTAGACAAATCTCGAACTATACGTATAACATCCTGCATTATTAATATCGGAGTGCTTAATTTAATGTTGCATTTCACTATATCAAATTAATAATTTTCATACTAAAAGCCTTAAGGGAGTTTCGTTCCAAGAGTGCTACGAGTTAGTTATTTTGAAACGCGTTTGCAACTGAAATATAACTTTATGTTGATTCAGGATTTTTATAAATTTTCACCTTTATTCCTCTTTCATCTTAATTTATTTCAATTATGAACAACTGGATTATTGTAAAGTTTGGACAGTGCTTCATAAACGGATGTTCTTTTTGTTTAATTGGACCGTCGGTAAACTCTTGTTTTTTATCGTTCACACTTATTAACTTTACCTTTACCTGGTATAATAAAAAAAAACTTCTGTTTTCTCGTCACAAGATGAAAGATATGAGATAAACGAAGGAGATACAAGTAAGCTACTTATCTCCGAGTATTAGAAATATACGAGCACGGTACACACCTGTACAACTTCTTGAGTAAATCTTAGGTTGAGTTTATAAAACAACGGTGGCAAAATTAAAACTTTAACAGTTTCTGATAGTTTTGTTAGTACTTGCGCAAGTCGCAAAGACAGATGTTAAATATTTCAGAATTTAATCAACAATTAATCTAAACTTTAACTTCATCTACGCAAGTTATTTGCTAAGAGGTTGGTGGCAATATGAAGGGTTATACGAATATATGAAATAAATCAGTATTATCGCCACATTGCGGCGATGCAAATACTTTTCACCCTTTCAGTAATAAAATGCTTAGTATTCGGATCTTATTAGGTTCCCATCAAATCTTAAAGATCTTGTGTTCAATTATAACAGTATTTTATAACTGTTTATTTATTATATAATCCTAAAAATTATTTCCATATATCATTAAGACTAGCAAATATCAATTACTGTGCTTTGTACACAGTCCAAAATTACATAGGCTTATTGTTTGGCTTAATTTATTAGTGGCCGCTATTGTGCTGGATTGCGTTAATCCCCTCAAAGGCAAGTCGACACTGCATTCGAACCGTCCCTCGTCTAGTTTTATTTCAAACTAGCTGTTGTCCACGGCTTCGTTCGCGTGGAAACAAATATAAAAATATTTTATCGACTCGCAAATTTGTGAAACCCCGATATCATTCGAATAATTAAATAATCTGATGTTATTCCACCGTAGATCAGATATTTTCTATAATAAGTCCCGTAAAAATCGGTCCACCCGTTTTGGAGATCATCGGGAATAAACGCGAACTACATTGGTAGACATCAGCAACAACGTCTGTTGCACGAATTAGCCGGCTCGCCCGGTGCAATGCCACTACCATACAGAAGAGATAAGGAAAAATCTTCTCTTTCTGTGCGTCCCCTTCGTCGATTAAAAGTAGGCAACGCATCTGCAATGTCCATTTGCAGCGGTCGCTTCGTAATTTCGGGGAATTCGGAGGGCCGCTCGTTTGCCACCATATAAATTGAAAAAAAAAATAACTTGCGGACAGACAGGCAAACAAAGCGACAGACAAACAAAATTAAAAAAATCTCGTTAATTTACATGAAATGTGAATATTTTATTGAGATACACATACAGACACTGCATTTTTTTTATCCGCGCAGATTGAATGTTTCCGCATCGTTGCGATGAAATGCAATTGACTTTCAATCTCGTCGGGCAAAGCCTTATGTGATTAATAGCGACTGTGTTCCAAAAAAAAAAAGCAGTACAGTGAAAATTCCTTTGTCAGATGTCACAAGTTATTGCTCTCGAAACCGGAATAGAAACGTTCAACGAAATACGAGTACACAGAGGAATTAAATTGGTTTTCTAATGGATGGCTATGTTGTTAATGAATGTATAACCTATATTTTTTCATTATTATCACGAGTGCCCATAGCTGTCTGGTTTACGTAGGTGTTTAGATATTAAGACTATTGGTCGTCAAGCGATGTGTTTATTAATTACATTAGTTACCAAAGTAAATGATATATTAATCACTAACATCAACTTGAATTGGTAATAATTTTGTATAGTACTGTGGATAAAAAATACTAATTAATAATTTTTATGTTGGTTAGTCCCAGTGACATATTTTCATAAAGAAAATTTGGAATTCCTTTACAGTTTCTTTATTAAAACAAATAATAATGCAACGTTTGATATTTATACTTACGTTACCGAGTCTACAACAGCTGTACATTTTCACAATAGACTGGTTGGCTCGCCTAAATTCTCCTTTGTCGATCGCCTCACTAACCGGATCGCTTTATTTGACCACTAGCGATCGACACAAAGGCTTCCCCGCTGACAACTACCTTACATGAACACACCAAGCCACTGACAAACATCACCCTCATCCTCAATATGTCAATCAATAGCTATAATACTGTATAGTCAATACGTAACTTGAATGAGCTTAGAATATTTTACTTTACGTTGTGGGTGTACAGGTGTTCTTATTTACTATTTATAATATATATTTTTTAATATTGTAATTGCGTAATAAGTGACATCTATTCACGAAATTTTCTTCGAATAAATAAACGCGGTTGAAAGTCACAGGCAACAGTTGGTATTTAGGCTCTTCCTACACAAGGCTACATAAATCTTCGAAACCCGAATATTTTAATCGGTAAGGGACTAACACCATAGTAATCTTTTAGACGCCAAAGCCAGTCGCTTGCCACCTGTTCGCCAAGGTCGTCTTGGGAAAAGTCACTAAAATTCCAACATGGCGAACCAATTCTATACAATTGATGTTAGCCGTTGTCAATTCTTGTTAGCCGTGTATTCGCTATGTCTGCATGGATCAAATAGATGACTTTCGTCAACGATTCAACGTTGTATGTATGGAACCCGCGCTACGCGATACTCGCGACATAAGTGTACAATATGAGTTGCGAATTTTTACGTTCTTACGTGTAGAAGGGCCTTATATGAAAATTATCGGATGAAAGTTGTCACCTACTTTTACAAGTACACAAACAAGTAGGCAGTAACTTTGTTACAGCATAAACATCTGCAGTGTCAGACATTCTGTGGCAATACATCGAACAATGCTCAGTGATCAATTATCACCATTTATGGCTTCTTTTTATATAAAAAAATAGTTCATCAATTCTTAGTGTTTTCAACATTTGCTTTGATATCGTTTCGTGGGTTTTGAATATTTCGCTACCTATTAGAATTAATACAATTTATAAAATTATTGTAGTAAGGCAAGTGTTGAAAATTTTTCGGATTTCATTTTACGATGATTAAAATCGCTCGGCGGCACAAACCGATGAATAACATGTATTAATATGTAAAAAATAATATGTACTATATTTTTTACATTTATAAATATTTACATAACAGTTAAATTTATTTTGAAAAATACCTATTTTAACTTAATCGAAGTTGAAATGTGTCCGAATGTAAGCAAAGTGAGAAATAACTCTTGGATACATTCCGATGCCAGATCGCTTGGTTTTCGTCACGGTAGCTCTGGCAGTGGTACAACGTATATTGCGCCAAAATGACGTCATAGAATGCGGCTCCATCGGCCTCCCGCAAAATTTGAACATTACCTACTTGAAAACTATACGCTACGAAGCCATAATCACGCTTTAAGTTATCACCTCTTTATAGGATTATGATTTGTTATTTAACCTGTCTTGTGTCAAATGTAAATGAAAATATAACACGTAAAAAGAAATCTGAAAACATTATAACTAAATAATATATTATATATTATAATATATTAACTAATAACAAATTAGGAATGGATTAAGAAAATATCAATTATTTATAAGTTAAATAAATTAGAAAAAGGTGAAATAAAAATGATCCTTCGAGCAATTATAGTTTATGTAGGCAATTTAGTATTTCGTGGTGAGGACTTATACTTACATTTTGGCGAATTCACATTCGAGGCCTTTTGAGACTCTTCTAAAAGATTTATTTCGTTTGCCACTAACTTTGTGTCGCAGCGTAACTTCTTGCCGTTAAGATTGATTTGTGTAAAAGAACAACTCTTAAAAATAACTCAAGGCACATTGGAATTGGAAACGTGAAATATGGGTGTTCTATTCAACTTCGTTATGATATATTTACGGTCTGAATTACAGCTTTAAGATTTTTTCTAATAATATTCATGGTGCTTTAAATATTTCACTTTATAATAAAGTAACAGTCTAAGTAACGTGAAAAATGTGCTGTAATCAGAATGATTACTTTATAACAAATGAACCAACAATGTTTGTATCTTTTGATTCACATACACTAACTATAAACTCGCATTTAAAAGTTGAACGTAATAATAGTGTAAGAGATGACTCAAAAGACATCAAATTCTTCTTTCCGAGTCGGTAAATGTAATAAAAGTATTGCTGCTTGTTAACAAGGTGGCTTAGTGGTGGCAAGGTAGGCTTAGAAAATACAAATTTCAACATGAATAGGTATCGAATTTCCACAAGAATCGATTGCGTCAATTTAATCAAAGGGCTAGAAATACAATATCTCGAGTAGGCCGATGCGCTCCCGGTACCCGCTCACCCCTACGTTAACGAGGTTTCCTGTGGTGTATAGTATGAAATGAACGTATAGTCTTGTGGGATTGTATTAGGCTGGTGTATCTGTAACCATTAGACCGTCCTTTGTCTAAAACTCTTAGTGTATTTTCGGAATACGGAAGCGTTACATGCACACATGGCAGTAATCTACTGGTGTATATTTGCGCTTATTACTAATGGCATCACTATTTAAAATGAAAAAAAAAATAACTTTTCCTAATATAACAGCTCTTGTTGATTGGACGGGAATATGACTATCTTGGATACAATTAACGATTGCCTACAAAAAAGTCAGGTAATTTGTTCATAAAAGCGTCAAGCTAGGAGACTGTTTAGAAATAAAATTGGTTTTTCTAGTGAAGCCCTCGTTAAGAAAGGTGAGACGCGAAAGCACGCGTAGGTAATATATGTAAAACATGCGAGATATCTGGTCACAGGCGCGTAGCTCAGTACTACCGCGCCGCGGTGTAATTGGTTACATCCGGCACAGGCTAGCCAGAAAATCAATATAACAGCGGTGACCCTCATTTCACTGAAACGACCTCCAAAACTGAACCAGCCAAAAAATGTTTTCAGATATTGCGTCGGCACTTAAATGAGCATAATTGAGCTCGCTTTCGCTCCGCGTGAATGCAATATTCATTTATTTCATTATTTTATTTCGTTTATATTACTTATTTTAAGTTAATTGGATGTCCACAATCGAAAGCTTTCGTTGATTGTGTCTATCAATCTTTGTTGAAAGCAAACCAATCAGTCTTTTATTCACAGTAAATTTTAAATTCGAATTATATTTTCCTTTTGTAAATAAAAGCACTACTGATTAAAGAGATTCAAATTTGGTTGCACTCGAGATTGACGCATACTCCATACTCCAGTAAATATTGTTTGTTTGTTTCATCAAAACGTTTCAACTGGAAAATCGTTTGTGTCTAAATTACACACTTCGTTTCAACAATGTTCGTTAAAGTTTCCGTAATTAGGTTATTTCTCACTTATTAATTTAAATACATTACTATTTATAAATTTACATAAATAAGATACAGGAAAATCTAGTCTACAACTGTACTAAATACAATGGAATATTCAATGTTTTGTTACTCGTAGATTCAGTTGACATTTTCACTGGGTGTCAAAAAATCGGAACAGTGTTCGACAGACCGTAGATTAACTTGTTGTGATCAAAGCGAACAGTTGAAACACCGCGTAGCAAAGTTTACAGTTCACTGATTTCGACAAGCCTATTGTTATAACTTAAAAATGACAGTGTAAAGGGAAAAATACGACAATGCTGAGTAATTTTTTTCCAATTTTTTAAAAATGTTCAGTCTATTCTGTCGACGATGAAAAGAATATTATCAATTTAATTCGATATTTAATAACCAATGAGAATGTTTTTAATATAATGTAAGGAAAATATAAAAGGATATCGTTATAAAAACGTTGTTTGAAGGCAAAAAAATTGATTAGGACTAGGTACGGATACTTCGATGATATGAGCATATATAAAGGAGAATAATTTTGATGAAAAAGTTAGCGGCTACGCCCACAGAGTACATCAAAGGCAAAACTAGATCCTGCATCGAATGACATATTTAATAAAATAAATGAAATACCTTCTGATGTAAATATAACAACGTAGAAAATTTCCAATATTTAGATAAAAGCAGAAAAAAATCCATCGACACTAATAATGCTACGATACGAGTACGAAACTTTACTTTGGCAATTTTTATTCGAAGATATTGTAAATCAAATTGAAATATAAGAACAACCAACTAGTCTGCAATTGAATGTTAAATTTTTTAAGAAACCTAGCATTTGAGACAGGTAATTTCAGAGAATTTGAAGTCCTTTAACAATTTCCATTCAAACAATTTCAAACGCACGCTGTAATCTGATTTGCTGTCCAAATGAAAATTCCGGCACGGAGTATACATTAAAGGACATTAATTTCCAACCCGTTTTGGTGAAGCATTTTATAACATGCTCACAATGCAATATAGCTTCTACCGTGAATATCCACTGCTGTGACACTTATTGCAGTCTCTGTTTTGTGACAGAGACTGAAAGTGATAACAAGAAGAGATTCACGGTAGTGGTGAAAGTTTGCTGTACGATATACGATCCTAAGATGGGAAGCGAATTTAATTCTTCGACTGTACACGGCGTCCCTACAAACCCCTGCGGCCAACTTTTCGTGTGGTTATTCGACCGTTTCATTTCAAAGCTCAATGGTACTCTCTCTATATAGTCCGGCGCATGTACTCGTACATATTTCCACTTTGAATCACCTAATGACAAGTGCAATTAAAACGTCACGTCCGAATTCCAATTTGTAAATTGCATATCTAGGGGAGATATCGGTGGCGTTGATTAACAACGAAATACCTATAACATGCATCACATATGACAAAAACCGTGGTCTCTCGTCTGTGTAATTAATTTACTTGATACGAAGTATTATTATACCGCTGTCTACAACGTGATTTTACATTGCACTATGTTTCTGTATAGAGACACTATAATATGTACTTAATAATGTGTTCTGTTTATAAAATGTATTATTTCTAACTATCAGCTGAAATTATCAAACAATAAACCATGTCATAATAATCAACATTATGAGTAGAAATTGACTGTTTCATTATTTTTAAGATTAATACATAAACAATTTATTTGTTTCACAGCAAAGCTATGCTCTCGGTTCTCAAAGTGTTAACAATTGGTGCAAGAAATGTCTTGGAATTGAAACCCAACAAATACTATCAAGAAAATACTTTTATGAGAATAAATCAGATAGTGGGAATGAATATTTTTTAATTAATTATCACTACATATACCTTTTTTAAGAGAAGAATGAATAAATTAATAAGACGTTTTGACCTGTATTTCAAAGAGCTAATAGGTCATTTCGGTCACATTTCGGTCAGTATCTTAAGAAGCTCATTCCAAATTTCAATAATATTTTATATAAACTCGCCTGTCTATCAGAGAGGCCTGAAACTCTGTCTGAGTTTTATAATCTTTTATCGTTGATTATCACTGCCAGTGAACCTACGCAGCAACATGTCGCCATCCTCTCAAAAAAAAAAAAACAGATAGTAAACAATATTTTTCGTACAGACATTTTGGCAGTTAGAAACCTATAATACTTACCTAATATAAATAATAACTAATAAAATCCGTGTTATACATGTTGTTTTAGAATATCGGTCTTATTTATAAATAAAGCTTATGAAACGTTTATAACGGTCATTAGTTAAAATGCTCGATAGGCTTATATAACGTTCGATAAAATTGCATATTCATAACAGTTCTATAAACCTTCTATAACTAACAATCGTCTATAAGCAAAAATGTTGCCATTACTACGAAGTTG
>JAOPJD010000025.1:6606032-6618719 GCA_026167825.1 Papilio polyxenes | reverse complement strand
TTGGTTCCTTCACTAATTAATTGAAAGGAACTTCGTTCCATCCGGGTGTCCCTTGACACCTCTCAAGTTTTTTTTTTCTAAGTTGTTTCTTAAAATATTTTGTTTGCTGTTTATTTTATGACTAGTTGTCGTCCGCGTCGCATTATAAAAACTTAATAAGTTGTCTATGTTTTTCTAGACTATGTTCTACATCTGTGCCAAAATTTCATCAAGATCCGTTGAGCCGTTCCAGAGATACCTCAACCAAACTTCCATCCATCCATCCATCTAAACATTCGCATTTATAATATTAGTAAGATGTATTTTTCAGTAATTTTTAAAGAATAAAAATAAAAATACAAATTTATAATTGCAGAGCACTTTGCGCACGACACTTTAATTCAACAGCTAAAGCTACCTGAATGACAGACGTTGTTTCAAATGACACGCTGACATGTTAAGGACTACAATTTAAACGTTGAATTATTAATCCATATTTATTGTACAACGCTGAAAGATGATCGAATGTTTGAAAATTTTCCATCTTTTTTTTTTCTTTGTAAAATTAGTTAATGTGTGTGTACAAAGATTGCAAAACCAATTTGACACAATTGAACAGATTGAACAGATTTGACTACTACAATTATTATAAGGTTATTAACAAAAACACAGTTATATTCTCGAAAATTATAATTTTAATTTAATAAAAATCTCCATAATTTCTATATAACATCATAGAATAACTATCGTGTTTTTAAAATAACATTCTCTTATATTGATTTATTGCTTTTCGAAGCTTTACAATTAAGTTTTAATATTAAGATTTCTTTACGATTTAGTGCCGATAGTAAGAAATACTTAGTTATTTAATTATTGCTAGGAAATGATGATTACTTAAAAAAATACATCAAAATAGTTCTATTACTCTAGTCATCATCATCATCAGCTCACTGTACGTCCCCACCGAGGGGCTCTGAGCCTACCCTATCTTAGGGGTGACTAGTTAGGCCATATTCAACCACGCTAGCCAAGTTCGGGTTGGTTGACTTCACACATGCCTTCGAATTTCTTCTCAGATATGTGTATGTTGCATCACGATGTTATCCTTTACCGTAACAACATCGGATAAATGTACATATGCAAATCGAAACTCGAAAAACACATTGGTACATGGTGGGATTCGAACCCAGGACCTGCAGATTGCATATCAAGTGCTTAACCTCTGAATTATATATTTTTTACTATTATTGTGTTATAATATTGTGTTTATCATACAAAAACTGTTAAAATAATGGTGTATATATTTTGAATCGCTTTGGTAATTTCTTATTAATTACATTGTTTGCAATAACTAAGAACTTTTGTATATTATGTAAGTAAGTATAAAATAAACTGAATTCTTTGATAATCAGTGATTTTCGTCTAATACTTTTTATAATTATAATGTAATAAATATATATTTTTTTTATTAATAACGGTATAAACAATCGACAATCTTCTTGTAATCTTTATATAGAGTAGAACCTACGTATGTATGTATTTTAACAACCTCTATGAATCATTAAAAAATCCTTAATTTAATCAATTTATATATCTATATATGTTATATCACCCAATTTGTCTTATTATCTATAACAACATCGACTTAATTCTTCGAGACTTCGTTGTATCAATTTCCGTTGTGCTTGATGTATACCTAAAGTGCTTAGGATCAAATGTGGAGTTTGTTTGTTTAAAACGTGTGATGCGGTGAGTACATTGTTATTATTATAAGAATAATTAAAGGTTGATTTTAAGAGACGCTTCGAATTATTAAAATACATATATATATAACATTTGATGTAATTAAATTATTTAAACAATAAGTAGAGAACTTACGACCGAAATCAATTTTCGAACCGAAACATTTTTACCTAATACGTGGTGTTTTCCAAAGATTGCACTGATAATAATCGAATAATATGATTTATTGTCTGGATGATCAAATAATTTTTGAACACCTTTTCATCTAAAGTAACCTAAATAATTTTCGGATCGACCACAATGATCGAATATTGATTTCTGCCGTTACAGGAATAAAAAATTAGCATTTAAATATATAAAATAATTGAATTGTATTGAATTGGAATATGTTACTGTATTACAAGTGTGTGCGTCTGATGGATCACGTTAAAGAAATAAAAAGTTTTATGCAATTCCATTACACGTTTAGTGCGAGTTAAAATACTTCCTAGTTCACGCAGTTAACGTTTGGTCAACATTTGATGATTTTTGTCCTGATTCTAAGAATTTCTTACATTACCTTGTAAATATCTTATGTTGAAAAATGGAAATAGCAGCATCTCTGAATAGTAAATCCACAAAACTGGAATAACTTCAGTTAAGATATACTCGTTTATAATATACAGCCTTTAGCTGATCATTCATACTACCGTACTGTTATAGCATTGTGTCTGATTCTTCCTTTAAAGCCCGGTTTCTGAAGCTTCCATTTATTTTTCATTATCACTAATATGTCACTTCAACAGTGCTATCTATATATTATCTTTAGTTGTGTTTCCGAGTATCAAATGAACTGTTCAACAGTTTAGGAACCGATTAGTATTTGTTTAACGGTTTGCATTATCAATTTACTAGTTGTCACTTTACACGCATCGTGACACAAATCATGTAAAAAGTAAAAGACCCAAAAAAGTCGATACAAATTAAAAAGAAATATTCGTTGCTAAGTCACCGTGTGTTGACACTGCTGAATAATGAAAATTAGTGCCAAAAAGTCGAATTTAGGTTTTCTACCATTTAACAGCGGAAATTGGTGAGTTAAGTTTTACTCCGTAAAACTTATGATACATAGTCAGCAATCGCATTTCGTTAAATTAATGAACTATAAACACCATGAAATGGATAAAAAGACATCGGAAACCGGGCAAAAGTAAAATTCTTTCAATAATATATCATGTATCATTACATAAAAATTTACTATTCGTATAGAAATTTTAAACATTCATAATCTCTCATATACTCTACTATACGCATCATGTATTTGTAAATATAACAATGTAGCGCACCTTCGATTCTTTTGGAAACATGTTGCGATATATAATACATTATGTAAAAATACTACTGCAAAATTTGTGTTCAAGCCAACTATCTAAATGTGTCTCATATCTCTACCAAACTTGTGTAAAAACTGGCAAACTAGATGCTGTATTAAACGTCATTCAAACCTCTACTATTATCTATATTATGTTATCTACAATATTGAAAACGGAATTCAGTTCTTCAAATTTCTCATTAATATTAAAAAAAATATACTTACCTTGATTCCATCTGTGTTGTATATGCGCATATTTAAAACAGGCATTTAGATTTGAACTTCGTCGTGATTCCATGTTTATTTCCATAGCACAAAGCTGTCTTAAGCTTCGCATATTATACTGTATATTACTTAATAGTCTTTCCGTTAAGTTAACCTTTAAATTAGGTACAGGATAACCCCAAGTAGAGCTCAACAACCAGGAAACTACAGTCATATCATGATCTTCAAATTAATATAGTGACGTACGTGCCATAGCTCCGTTCTAAACCATTATTTTAAAATCAAATCTTTCAGAAACTTACTATAAAAAGTGAATCTACTTCTTGGTTTTCACTGTGTAAAACTTCCCAGCGGCAAACACGCGCGGCATCATATGCTAACTTTCAGACTGAGGCATTCCTTTGACGCTCGTCTAAACAACCACTATGCAGTGTAAATACATACATGATGTATTCCAGCAATTTACTTTGGATCGGTACTATTGCGTCTGATAGGTATAGGTTCGTACAACTCTGTCTGTATTCAATTTGTTATCTTTTAGCAAATTGTTTAAAAGTTAGTAAATTTTTATACAATTTCTTGTTATTGTGACATAATTATTTTTATCTCTTATCAAGTTCTATCTGCTCATGTGTAGGTTTTGATGAATAATTTAAATTAAAACCACTTACAAAATCCCTTCTATTTTTGTCCCAAATTCGTACTCCAGTAAATTGGCTTAGACTTGAGATACAGACAGACTGACAAACAAGTTACTTGTGTATAAAGGGAAATAAATATAAAACCAAGAAATCATAAACTATATTTATTTCATATAGAATACACGTTTTAAAGTTACAACAAAATGTAATTAGTAAAAAAAATTTAAACTTAGTCGTTGTACGAAAATACATTTTAGTTGTACTAAGTTTGCGTACATAACAAAACTATTAAACATAATTTAAAAATCAATAACTTTGTAAAACTTTTATTAGAAAATTTTAGATATAAAAAACAACAATAAAACCAGTATTCATTAGAAAAATATGATTTTCTCCTAACTTTGTAACTTACAATATTTTCATTTAACAATGTCAGATACGAGTTGCATCTAAATTCGAATCAACTTTGGCATACGAATGAAATAAGAATATTATGCGACATTTTCAAACAAATTTCAATAGTCTTACTGCATACTTTGTCTGGTGGCCGCTTACGCCGTCTGTTGTCGCCTGTTGCCGACGACGAGAACAATTTAAATTTTAAATTTGACAACTTCAGGCACGCATGTTGTTATCCAAATCCAAATATCAAGTCATGGCCTGCATTTTTAATATAATCGCTATACATAATACCGCGTAATCATATTATCGGCATCAAAAACAAATCACAGGCATATAACTATACCATATATATATATATATATATATTAACATGTACAAATTTAACATGTAGGTATTTCTTTGGCACTACAATGTACACATACTTTATACTCGTAGTTCAAGTTATTTACTAAAAGCCGTTGTCAAAATATAATATTGGATGGTATCCCATAAGATGAACAAAGAGTTTTGTCAAAATCCTTTAAAGGAAATTAGTAAGGGATCGACTCACATATAGTCTATATTTCTTATAAATTTTGCTAGTGTTTTAGAAACTAGTTTAAAAAAAACTTCAATATTTAAAGTGAATATAGTATAAAGACTTATCAATGTACAACAAGTACAGCTTGTAGCCGTAATTTACGAGTATATGTAGAAATCAAAAAAATGTTTTCCAACTATGATGTTCTAGACAGTGTAACAGACATGAGGAAACTGGGATACTGTAATGCGCAATTTGCGAATATCGGAAGACAGAACATAATGACAGAAATTGATAGTACCCCAGCTTTATTTCTTAATATTAAATATTTTTAATAGATAAAATACCTACGTTTACTTAATACATTACATTACTTAGTCTCTGTCTCAAATTTAAAAAATTTAACCACAAAACAAATATATTATAACAAAAGTATACTTCAAAATATTGAATGAAAAAATACATTCTTGATTTTAAATTATAGATAGAGACAAGAAATCAGAACGTGTGAATCACTGAATATTCTGGGAAAACGACTAGGTAATTTTTAGCCACGTGAAAGTAGGTACTAAGAAGTTTTATCGAATGTGTTTTGGAGAGTATAGTCGGATACAGCAATGCGATATAATGTGGTTCTTAATTAAACAGCAATAAATATACATATAATTAAAATTACAAATATACATTAAAAAAAATTGACTGAGACGATTCACATGAGGTCAGTTGAGAGGCAAATAAAATGAACTGTGTTGAGTACAAATAAATGCAAGTAAATTATTTGATAAAGATGCAATAATAAATTACGTGGTTCAAAGTTTACGTGAGCATCTTACATACTCTTGCGCTTCTTCGAAGTTGAAGATTTTTCTTTCTTGGCCCTTTCCAACGCTCTCTTCTTGGCCTGTATACGAGCAAGAATGACGCTTTCATCACTCGAACTGCTGTCGGAAGAACTATCCTCTTTTTTAAATCTACGTCGACGTCTTTGCTTTGGCTTAGAAATATCGAGCGAGTTCAGTGAGGGCAACCCTTTTCCTATAGTTTTCGAGCTCGACGGCCCGGCAACAGTGTTGTCTGCCCCATCCGCTAAAAAAACAAAACAAAATTGAAACGAACCAAACCAGTGTTAAATAAAATATGGTGGTTTGAATATTATTATATTCAAAGAGAAATCATTTAATATAAAAGTAGAGAACTGCTCTATTCTCTAAAATGACTGCTAGTTTAGTAAAATACTATATCTATGGTTTAAACACAGATGTAAAGAGATAATTAAATGCTTATTCAGTGCATATATAACCTAATACTATTTCTATTTAACAAAATTGAACTCCAATAGCCGTGTGGTGTAGGACACTGATGGTACAATATCTAACTTAAAGTCCCAATTCACCATTCGACTATTGTCTATGAACTAACTAAAGATCTTAAAAAATTCTAGCAATCATAAAATAAAAACACATTAATAAATATAAATACATTAAGATGACTTAAAAGAGATCGATTCCAACCAAAAAAAATACTGGTAAACACCAAATACTGAACTAAGTAATACTATCAAAATACGTATCTAATAAACCAAAAATATTTTGAGTCAAAGAAAGACCTGAACATAAAAAGACGGTATGGTAGATATACATAGATAATGTCTACACTTCACTGTAGAACAATTTCCTAGTCAGTTGATATTGTATCATTTTACAAATGTAATAATATCACAACATTGAAATATCTTGATCTTCATTTAAAAATCCTATCAATCTTAAAGTCTTTCGTTTTTCTTTTCTGTATTAAGTACATCATTATTGCTTTAAGGTTTCATATTCATTCGCAATTTGGAATAGTGGCTACAATTTTTTTCACACAAAGGTGTAAAGAAGTAAATAGTGAAATTATTCGTTGCAAAGAATTCGCTGTCAGAGTGTTAATTATTAGTAGCAAGACGCGCGCACGCCGACTCGTGATGTTTATTAAGGTAAGTTTTGAGGGCAAAAGTTTTGTTGCAGCGCATGCATTCAAATTTCTTATCAGGAGAGTGTGTTTGTAAATGAGCTCGAAGATTAGATCGGTCAGCGAAAGATTTTCCGCAAACCATACATTTATAAGGCTTCTCGCCGGTGTGCAAGCGCAGATGTCCGCGCAGCAACCAGGGCCGCGAGAACTGTTTGCCGCATTCGCGGCACGCGTGACGCATGCGGTGTGTCAGCGTGTGCATGGCCAGCGCCGACATCGACACGTACACCTTGTTACATTCGCGACAACGCTGAGCCAACTCTGAGTTCAAGCTTCGGTGCGTCTGCTTATGACGCGACAAATTAGAAGAGGTCGCGTAATGTTTACCACATTCATTACAGTCGAATTTAGTTGGCTTCTCGTTTGATATACCTTCTGAACAGCTGGCATCATAAAAATAAATCTCTTCGTCACTGTTTGGAAGACTCGAATTTGAAGACCGCGATGGAATAGAGGCACTCGTGCCAGTTGAAAGATATGATAATGCATCATCCTGTGGAGGGGCTTCGTAGCTATTTGGTTCATATGCCTGCGATGTTATAAGTGTAGACCGTTGACTATTTTGCGCCATCATAATTAAAGTTAGGACGGCTTCTAAATCGTCAGGAGAAAGTAGTAAGTTATGCCCGGTGATAGGCTCTTCAATGTTATCGCCACTTTCTAGAATAAATAAAGAAACTGTGTAAGAATGTGCCGTCTCCCTGCGAGCATCGTGAGACGGCCCAGGGTTACTCAAAGACAATAGATACAAAAAAAAATTAAAGAAAAACACTGACCAATGAGCCTTTTGTTGACAGGTGGTTGAAAAATTGGACAATGAAGGTTTGAAAATTAAGATCATGCATGTGATACACGTATATCTCATTTGCTAAGAGGTGAACATTGCTGGGCAGCGTGAGTTCGTGTGTCGTGGGTACCAACGAAAAAAATACGTAGTAGACGTTGCTGTGGATGCTTGACAGTGAAAGTATCCATGTATCGTCACGGAATAATCCCCTTATTCTTTGCATTTTTCAGTTTGCCAAAGATTTATATTTTATATTTCGAAGCTTAACATGAACTTTTTCTCATCAGCGTTTAGCCAGAGGAATTGGGAGAGGGGATCCTTATACATGAGATATCGTCTCCTCTACGGTCATCTTCTGATTCTATAACCAATTGACAAAATATGACCTCGGTGGTGTTAATGTACCCACTCCCGAATTCACTCATACTATTAAGAGATGCTTCAGTGGTTAGAATTTTTTCAGGAGACTTAATCAATTTTTGAGTTCGAGTTCGGCTCCTGTTGTCTTAAACAATCTTACACTCTTAACTCGACCTTGTATTTAAATTACGAGTAGGTTTTGGTAGAGGTAGGGATCTTGCCTTATTCGTCGTTTCTTTTTATTACATTCTTCATTTGAATTTTTGTTTGTCTACCAGGTAGAGTATATCCAGTATTTCCAGTTGAACACATACAGGGCCGAGCAAAGGTAAGACCCTGTGGGTAATTAAGAAGAAGGAGGTAAGACGTTCCATATTTTTGTGGAAGCATAATTGAAACCTAGTTAAGTATAGTTGGCATTCTTATATTTGTAAATTTTTTGAAAACTATCCATTTTTCGACGCATATCTTTTGGCGAGTCAAATTTTATACATAAAAATTATGCCTTTTAAGATTTGATAATTTTTTATACACAAGAAGCCAAGTGAAATTCTCTTCTCGTTGCCATATTTAAGATTTCTTGTGCGTTTAGAAATGGAGTAATATGGGCACGTTTTGGAATATTATAACAAAATCTGATACATGCGTTTTGCACGCGCTGTATATTATTTATTATTTTCCCTGTAATTCTAGGACCATAAATAATCTCACAGTAATAGAAAAGGGATTGTACGATTGATTCTACATTTCTTTTTCTGGCATCCTCGGTTAAAAACATTTTTAATTGGTACATATGTTTTAGTCTGTAAAAGCGTTTTATATCTTGTTGTTGTGTTCTTCAAAGCATTAATCCCAACATTAGTCCCATAATTTTTCCATTCACAAAAAAACGCTACTCTATACAAACTTTTTCCTCTCATTTTCCTTTCCCTTTAGGGGATGAATTTTGTAAAACCTTTTACCGTGCTCAGCTACGCAGTAACAGTAACCTCTAAGCAAGTAAGTCTCTAAATCTTTAGGTCTCGTAACTACGATGTGAAAAATATTTCTAGATATAAACTTCCACCTCCATTTTACACCTATACCGAATAAGTTTCAAAACAGCCCGAAACACGTAATCATTTATTTTTTATAGCGTTGATGTCTTTCTTAATGGTCCGCTTTGTAGTAACAGAACCCTATGAGCTAAATTTCAAGTCTCTAGGCCCAGCAGTTTCGGCAGTGTTAATACAACAGTCAGTCAGTCAATCAATCAATTAATGAATCGGATAAACAAACTACAATACAATATGCGTTGGCAAAAGATAACAAAACACTTGCTTATAGTATTTTATACCTTGTCTAATATAAGTTGACGATGTTCATAATGAAGAGAACTACTGCCCAACAACTAATAAAGGCCCGTTACCAAAAATAAAACACACAGATGAATTGAAAATCTTCTCCTTTTTGAAGTCGGTTAAATAGGCAAGTTATTTTAGAAACCATTTCAATAAATGAATATGTAAAAAGAATAATAATTGATCAAAGAAGTGTGAAAGAGAAGAAACAAAAATGACATTGAGATATTTACCATTATCTATATATATATATAAAAGAAAGTGGTGTTAGTTGTACTATTTATAAGTCAAGATCGGTCGAATTGATTTAGCTGAAAATTGATGGGGAGGTATCATAGACCTAGGAGACGGACGGATAGGAACTTTTTTATCTTGTGTGCATTTTTTTATTCCGCGCGGACGAAGTCGCGGGTAAAAGCTAGTTTAATATTTTTTTCCAATAATTATATTATTATAGTTGTAATAAAAAAACAGTTTTTATTTTTAATTTATCAACAGGCTAATTTTGTTTCAATTTATATTTCTGCCTAATAAACTGAAGGGAGAATAGAAAGAAACAGTTTGTATTCAAATTAAAGTAATCTAAAAATTACTTGCCTCATTTGGAAACCGTATACAAAGAGTTTTGTGGTAATCATCGCTTAACATTTAATGTTTTTTCTTATTTGAAGCGATGCATAACATGTAACGAATCATGAATAATTTCGAACATTTTAATACAAAGTTAACCTCAAATCTATTTTATTAATCATATTAAATAGCTTAGCCTAGGCGCCACGACGCTTTAAAAAGCCCGTATCACAAATATACATAGGAGTCCTCCGTAAGAGTATTTTTTTAGTAAAAGTAATATTAAAATTTTCAGAATGTTATCTTTTAATACAGGTAAGATTTTATTAAATTAATTTGTCTGATTAAATTATTTGGATTAATAATTATCTCGCGTAATTAATGGAAGAACACTAAGCTAAAATTTGTCAATTTACTGGTTTGTTAGTTCTAAACTTTACTAGTTTCAATCAAAATTATCAATTTATTTTAGACAAGGTATATTCTTAAACTATTCACAAGCAAACCAAGAAAAAAAATTAACTCACCCGAACTTTCCTTGGAGGAAACGGTGTTTTCCAAATCCCCTGCCGTTTCCTCAGTCTTCTCGAGGCGTGGAGTTTCCTCAGTTTTAAGAGGAATCGCCGACGGGAGATTTTCAGTTGGATTCGCCATCACAAATAACGAATAGACGGCCTGAACTTCAGTTAAAGTCCCCAGTACTGCCTACCTACCTTGTATATATTTTTATTTCCTGTTGAAAAAAAAAAACATTTAAGCACGCGTCCTTTTATTATATATTTATATATTATTGTAAAATATCATAAATATGTTTCCATTTATTTATTTAATAAATATCAAATATATTGGTACCAAAATATCTGTACAATGTAGTAATTGAAATATTTCCAGTGGCAATACAAATTAATTTTCAATAGATATTAATAAATCAGATCAGAAATGATTCGGGTGAACCACGAAATTTTTAGATTTTAAACTTGATATTTTAGATTTGCTTTTTTTAACCTTTAAATGAGTTTAGTAGACGTAATAAGAAAATGTTTCGGTTATTACTCGGAAAAGAATAAATTGCACAATGATGACGCCATGTCAAATTTTAATATGATGCTGATAGGATAAACAACACAGATATGTGTTTTATAACCAAAATATTATTAAGGCTAAAGAATAATATTTTATTAAATCCATTGAATTAAAATTAAATATATTTTTCAAAAATTAATTATTAGTTTGGAGATTGCCGCCAAAAAAAATATTGGAATAAAAATAACCACAAATTTATAGAATACAACATTTATTTTTAATGAAACAATAATAGTGGCTACAATCAATTATTATTAATATATTAATAGTATAATTTTTAAAATGGCTAAAACAAGCAGTTAATATAGTTTTAGTTTTTCGCCACGCCATTTTAATTCTTGAACTTAAAATAAAACTAAAATCGGAATATTAAAAGTAACGCCTAATTTTAGTAACATTTGGAGTAACTCACCGTTGCGTGCGCGCAGCCGATATAGAATGATCACTTGGATTGACAAAGCTGACCTAGAGATGTACCTATGTCCTGTCAATACTTGTATCTACGTACGTAGTGCACTGGACAGACTATAAACCGTGCTTTTTTGTGCCTTTTTCATTTTCGCCATTTTTGCACTAACTTTTGGTTATTAACTTTCATGAATTTTCTGCTGATTTTTTTCTACCCAATTTAAAGGCTTAATTAAATATTGCTTAATTTATTTGAGTAACTGTTGGTTTCTAAGATAAAATAAAGCATATTGTCATCCCTGTCATTATCTTTGACTAAACAGAGATAGCAATATGTCTTAAATGGGGATTTTAGTCTCAGAAACCAACGTAGTAATCTTACTTATTTTTGTTGTTTTTTATTTTCGTAACAGGGTTCATAGGAAAGAAAAAAATAGAAAATAGGAATATTTAAATTCAATATTCATAGTTAAGACAAGAGACAAGTCTTTTGTATCAGTAAGATCCGGTATATTTCAAGCTTAAAGAAGACGACGTACAAGTTCGATAGTTTACCTTTATTGAAAATTTATATTTTAAATATCTGTGGAGTTCAGTTTGTTTCGTCTGGCACGATGGCGTATTATCTGTTGAATTTATCCCAAAATTTGTAGTAACTTATTTTTACTAAAACGGTAGTAAATTGACAGTTAAATTTTTAATAAACTTATGTGATTATGAATGAATTAGTTTTATGTCTTATTTTTTTAATTCAAGTACCTGTATTTTTCTAGTAGAATATATGTATTCTAGAAGTTTCTTTTTTATGTATACGTATTTTTATTTCATGTACAGTCCAAGAATGGAGAGAAAAAATGCCTTTTGCTCAGATGCTTGTTATAGATGTTATATACAATACAAAGTACTCTGTGGACTACAGTTTTAGCAACGACTTATGTCAAATTTCACAAAAAATTCAAAAATAAGTATTTTTAAAGATAGGCCTAAGTTTTTTATAAGAAAATAAGGCATTATTTTTTTAGCTAGAATGAAGTATAAAATCTTTACAGATAACAGATTTCAGCCTACTCTTGACGCTAGCGCCACCTACTTAGAGCTTTCAGTTTTTCTCCCCGCTACATGTTAAAATTGAATATCGTACACCTGTTACAATACATCAATACATAGTATAAAACAAAGTCGCTTTCACTGTATGTCCGTATGTATGCTTAGATCTTTAAAACTACGCAACGGATTTTGACGCGGTTTTTTTTAATAGATAGAGT
>JAOPJD010000025.1:6574297-6585059 GCA_026167825.1 Papilio polyxenes | reverse complement strand
AAGGATTTTCCATCCCTTACATAGGCCCCAGCCAGTACCTTGGCCCATAGCCTCGTTGATCCTAAAGACGGCACTGTTCGGGCGCTAGCATTACGGTATAAAAGGGTTGACATATGTTTAATTAAAAAAATATATATAGAACACAGTCGTAGTTTTTTGTGTTAAAGCCCAAAATGTGTAAAAGAAAGGATAATGTGTGTGGTTAATAAACATCTTGCATTGTTGATTTATGTAAGTGAGATAACAATAAATATTTTGTATATATACATATTTCGGCAGTGGAAACCCACAGTTAAATTAAGGCATTGTATGAAGTCGGTATGACGAGCTGTCTCTAAAAATGGAGAAATCTCTTCCATGGAAGGTCTTTTCAAGTCTGCATCTGTGTATTCATCTAAGATGATTTTAAAGTTATATAATATAATACCTAGTTCTCTTATAAGTCACTATTATTATTATAAGTCAGTATTAATTACCGATTTAGTCTTTTTATTGTCAGTTTGTTAAAATATTTGAATAAATATTATTTAGTATATTACCTACATGGAACAAAGTGACACTTGCAGTGACCGTTACCGGAATAAATTAATGACGTTAAGTGATAACTTAGTGTTTTAATGTAATTGATCAAAAGATTTTCATCAAAATCTTGTTGCATAAAATGTTGATAGTATATCGTTATTATTATGAGTGGCTACAAGGCATGGATATAAGTTTGCACATGCGTATTGATGTGAAATTTTGCGCAATTTCTGTATAATTTCGTACATATTTACGGAGAATAAAACACATCATGTGAGCATTTTTTTAGCATGCGGCTTTCAAAGATGCATGAGAAATTGCGCAATAGATGTTATGTTTGGAAAATAATGTTCTGCGCAAATTCTACTTTTCTGTCTTAAGCTATACCATATAGAATGTTCTATACACTTTTAATAGATAATTTATTTAATTGTTATTTTTTGTTGTTGAATAAGCTTTGCAAATCTTTTTGATAAATCTAGCAGGCTGTTATTTCAAACGTTTTGTAAGAGTTCAAAAATCTTTATTTTTCACCATCATACTGAAAATTGTAAAAATAAATTGTAAATTATTTATATATTACAATTTATTTTTTTATAAAGAATTCTTCTAATGAATTCTCCCGCTATTCGCTTCGCTTTGTCTATACCCTAATCTGACTCTATGCCATTTATTCAGCTAAGGATACGGGTTATGTGATGTGTCTTTTCTTGGAAAAAAATAACTATTTGACTTGTTTTCATTTAGTTATAAAAGTATAGTTTGTGTAATATTTTGAACGTGTAAAAGTTTGTTTCTTAAGAAAATAAAGTGTTTCTAGGTTGTGTTTTATTGGTATCGCTAGAAAGAGTGAAATTGTAGATATAGTTACTCATGAAACAAGTGTCGGGCTGACAAGAGTTGGAGTTGTGTCCTATTGTACTACTACTATGGAGTCCGAGTCCGAACATCAACCGAAGCTTAGTCCTGTTAGGGCTTTTAGACGTAAGTACATTAGTTCGAATTCTGGGTATCTAAAGCGAACAACACATTACCATAGTTACGGACGAAACTATAAATTACTTATAAATAAAAAGTTCCATACAAAGTTTTAAAGAATATCGAAACTGTAGTCTAGCGTTAAGAGAAACATATTGCACGGCGCCCAGAATTCTGCTTTTTGATTTTCAAAAATTAAAAACTAGCAATCATAACCGGCATTAACGATCGTAGGTTTCCACAGTAGACATTTAAAAAAAAAGTTTTCGTGCTAAAAGATTATAATTATTGCAACTGGCTATTTTATTAGTTTTTAGTTATATATTCTCTTATCTTTTATTTTATTAATACTTCATTATTATTATATTTTTGAGAAAAGTAGGTGCAAATAATTGTATTGATTTAATTTTGTCACACAGTACTGCATAGTGGTAACATGGATCCAGATGAAAGTTATACAAGCCTTTCTGAATACCATGATTATGAACCCTGCTTGGAATTTGATGATTCAGAATTAGTTCAAAATACTGGTTTAGGTAAGTTCTATTGTCTTACATAAGTATACTGCTGGTCCAAAATTAAATCAATGAGTAACAGTATTTGGAAAAAAGTAAAAGCAATGAAAAATAATCTGCAAACCATTCTATCTAAGATATGGGTACTATGAATGGACTATTTTTTTATTTTAAAATAAAGGAGAAACAAGAAAAGTATTATTGAAGTAATTTTTTTTTTATGGTAGATAAAGTTTGCAGCTGTCTTTACTTCTTGTGGTTATATAATTTACTTTTCTAATTTACTAACATTTATTTAGTTTGAACTTTTTTCTATTCAGTATATCTTAATAAAAAATATTTATGGATATAGAATCACAATAAGAGATAAAAAAAGCTTTGGAGTGGAGCAATGGTACTTTAAATTATATATTATATATTGATTTAAAAATAAGTTTCTAAAACAAAAAGTTAGGTTTTATTGTTGACAATTATTATTAGTGGTTAGTGAAAATTTTTTAAATCATCAAAATTTGACTGATTTTAAGTGACCTTACAACATGAATAATAATGCATATTCTGTGCAAAGGTTAGTCATTATAAATTATATGAAAAATGTAAAACACAATTACACCTTACAATTCAAACCATTACTTAGTACACATAATATAGATAGATAAATAAAAAATGGCCTAAGTTACTAATTAATAGAAGAATTTTAAATCAGTGCTAAAGTTATAAAATTATATCTAAAACAGTTAAATAAAATGTTATTTTTATTTTATTAATAACAGTAAAGTTATAAAATATTTCTAAATTTTTAAATAATAATATTAATATAATATAAGTGCTGAAAAATCGTAATGTTGATTTTTTTGTATCACTAGCATTAATACAAGATAAGTTATAGATAAACAAAATTTGAATGAAAAATACCTTATATTAGGCTGCAGATGATAAATGACAGATGACAAGTCTCCTACTGATACATTTAATAACACTTACTTGATTTATTTCAATAAAAAAGTAAATAAATCAAACAGAACAATACTACAACAATTTGAAATTTCAGTTAAATTGTGTTTGTATTCCCATAGTATGCATGTAGTAACAATAGAATATATATTTTAAATAATATAATTTTTTTAGCACCATTGCCCCCGGAATTGTTAGATATAGCAGATGACTTTATAGATGAAACACCAAGTGATGGAACCATTGAAGAGAACTTTGAAAAAGAACTTGGTAGTCCAAAAGTTTATGCAGAGGTTAGACATTGCTATTCTACACCAAACATACAACAAAATACTTTATTTAAAAGAAGTATGTTTACGTCTATGTAATCATTTTTAAGTATAATAAATATAAAACCAATATATTACAAAATTGGATAGTAAAAAAGTTCCGAAATATGTTGCACTAGCTGTCGGCATGGAATTAAAAACAAAAAATAAAAGTACCCTATATGTTCTTGCATACATATATCTACATCTGAGCCAAATTTCATTAAGATCCATTGAGCCATTCTAGAGATACCTTCAAAGAAACATCCATCCATCCCTCCATCTAAACGTTCAAATTAATAAAAAACGAAACGAAAAATTAGTAAGATTTTTTGAGTGTCAAGTTTTATTTTTATCTAAAAGGGAAATAGTTCACATTTAATGCATAAAACTAATAGATGTACATTAGTAGTTAATGAAGGTATTGCAATACAATAACTGCTCTAAAACATAACAGAAATCAGATTTATTTTGGTTACTGGTTCTTAGATTGCAACAACTAGTCAGGAGTATGACTACTTTGCGGAACTTGCTAGAAATGGTGCCATTGATGTAGTAGGAGATGATGAAGTTGGTCGCCGTATCATCGTTATATCTGCGTGCAAACTTCCCTCTAGCAAAGACTTGCACCCAGACAAATTGTTAAGGTTTGTTTATTTTCATACTGTTTGATAAATTAATACCTACTTGATAGCTTGCACTATTCTTGCAAGTATTAAAACATAATTTACCTTAATTCACAGATACTTGATGTGCACATTAGATAAATACGTGGAACAAGATTACAGTGTAGTATACTTTCATCATGGTCTCACTAGCCAGAACAAACCACCATTATCTTGGCTGTGGAAAGCTTATAGAGCTTTTGATAGAAAATATAAAAAGAATCTCAAAGCTCTATATCTAGTTCATCCTACAAACTTTATACGTATTGTATGGCAAATGTTACGACCCGCCATCAGCGTTAAATTTGGACGGAAGATGATGTACGTGAACTCGTTGCATGAGCTCCAGCAGCATTTAGGCTTAGAGAAAATACCCATTCCAGAACAAGTATTGGAGTAAGTTCCTTTTTACTTTTTTTTTAAATCGTAGAATATCGCTGGAACCCATTGCGCATGTCTCGGCGCCGAGGTTTATAAACAGGCTGACAGATGTCAATAAAGCCATTTCGCTCAGTTTGCCTGCGCCGCTCTTAATAACAAAACACTGTGGTACCTGTGTATTAATAGGAGAGCACTGGTAACAGGTAAGTTGCATGGATCCGACCCTAAGTGGTAATTTTATTGATTGGGGTTTGGTAATGTGAAAAAACGTAATCTGTCTGAGAATACTTGTTGCTTCTTTGCTTGTATATAAACATATGATCGATCTTCTTAGCACGCCTCTACACATAATTATTTTTCCGGCATTTTTTTTTTACTTTTTTCTTGTGCATTTTATTGATTTCATAAAAATATCTCTTTTATGACATCTTTTTCTCATATTTGTCGAAATTTACTTAATATTTCCTCAAATATCAGACTATTTCGATTACCAGCTTTGTAACATATGGTAAGGAACAAAAAGGTAGTTAAAAAAATACGATAGGGCGAAATAATTGAGGATGACTAAATGTAATCTTTTATTTTATTTCTAAAGGTACGACAAGATGTTGGAATCCAAAAATTCACGAGGCGGGCGTCGCAAGGAAAAAGATGGTGGTATACCACCTAGAGAGGGCGGCCATAGTTCGTCAGATGCACGGAAATACGGATTGTCGCCGCCCGCAACTCAGCAGTTTGGAGTGTCGCTGCAATTTATAAAGGAAAATAATCCCGATATGATTGATTCCATTCCGCCCATAGTGCGACAATGCGTTGAGTTTCTCTCCCAGCCAGATGGTAAGCTTATTCATTTGGAAACAAAACACCATGCAATCTCTCAATTATTAAGAAAATAAAAACAGTAGAGTAAAATGTACTGCACAATATTAATGTACATATAGCCAGCAACTCAGTTGATTGTGATATAATTTCTAAACATGGCATAACGCATTTGAATATATGCCAAATAAAATAACTTTTACGTTTAGTTATCCTAGTAAATAAAGTAATGATTCACCGAACCAACTCCAATCATGAGTCATGCAACTTAACCACTATAAAATACATCTTCCTTCTTTATTAAATTCACTTTTAGCCTATATAATGTGCTTTTTCTCAAAATAATATCTTTTGACATTAAATGTTCTACTGTTCGCTTGCCAATGGTCCTAAAAAACCTACTTAAGGTCCATATTCCTTTCTGAAAAGTCGTTTTAACTTTTTTAATAACAATAATATAACTACTTTACATAATAAACAAATTTAGTGACCAAAAATAGTGATTTTCTGAATTTAATTAATCTCTCTAAATTTTAAATTATAAAACCATCTGCGATTAAAGTGTATTTTATTGTTTTACAAAATACTTTTTGCTAACATTAATTATTATAAATTTTAGCACTGGAGACGGAAGGGATTTTCCGTCGATCAGCCAATGTTACAGTGATAAAGGAGTTGCTCAGAGCCTGCAACAGGGGTGAACCGCTTACATTCCAAGATGATCCTCACAATGCTGCAGTCTTGTTGAAGACTTTCCTTCGAGACCTCGAGGAACCACTGATGACATTTGAGTTATATGATGAGATCCTGAAGTTTCAAAGTAAGTTGTGGAACAATATACATTTTAATTTATTCTAATTCAGAACTTAACCAAAAGTGGTACTATACGAGTGGCCATTATATTATTTTTCATTTTTTATTAGAAGTTTGTATTGTGATGTGAAATTTTGTGAAAATGAAAAATAAAGTTAAATTATTTAAATTGAATACTCAATATTATATGACATGTGAGACAATTTTGTGAACTTTGCAAAATTGTATAAATGTTTTGGAACAAATAATGAATGTGACTTTTTAAATACCAGAATTACTATCATAGTAGTTATTTAAAAAGAACAAGAATAACAGATGTCACTTAAATTTCAGGATAATAATCTGGCATCAATTACGTCATATATTATGTTATTATGTCAAAATAAGTGTCCCGAAATTTTAAAAAGAGTATGCATTTCAATTTTCAAAATTTTGTTTAACTATGCATATTTATATAGTAAGGCTATTTTTCATGCCTCAGTTACAAAAACATTTTCCTAGTAGCTTCCACAGTGATAGCAGGAAATAGCTTGATGTACACAATACATCAAGCTATTTCCTGCGAATTTATTGATTTATCTGGCAGGCAACATAGACTAACGACCTTGTTCCATTTCTGTGGCCTATATTCCTAGAACTGATATAGATAGAAATTTATACCAACTTTAAGAGATTTTCTTGGAGTTGTTTACTCATTATACTGAAGTACCGAGTAAACTCTTTATATTTTTGTGGAAAATATAATGAAGAGCTTAAATTATTTTTATTCTTTTGTTATAGCCTGGTCTCAACAGGAAAAGTCGCGTCAAGTGAAGTTTATGATTCGAGAGATGCTACCTCTCGACAATTACAAGCTGTTGAAATATATCATACAGTTCTTATGGAAGGTGAGTAACACAATAAATAATTATACAGAATATCAAATATATTCTTAATTTAAAATAAAAAATCATGTAATTTTCTAAATGACTCATTTTAATATGCCTTTACAGAAACAAATGACAATTTAAGTAATTTTAATTCAAAGAATTATAAATAATAGGGATAAGGATAAAATGTGAAATTAAAAAAAAACTTGCTTGAATTGACTACTGTTCTGCGTAATAAGCCTTCTTCTTTTTATGTAGTTATTGATTACTATGTTAATTAATTTAGGTGCAAGATAGGAGCTGCCTGAATAAGATGACGAGCAACAACTTGGCTGTAGTGTTCGGCCCAAATCTTGCATGGCCTCCAAATGGCCAAATGTCTCTACAAGCAATCGCACCCATTAATGCATTTACCGATTTTGTTCTGGAGAACCAGGAGTCAATTTTCATAATCTAATTATATATAACATAACCCAACGAATCTTCGAATTATAGTGTGTTATGAATAAGTTGCAAATGATTGTTAATCGCCTCAAGGCAATGTTTTCTCTATCTTTTAAATATAGCTCGAGTGTCAAACAATGATACCCAAATGCCAAATGTAATTTTACCCTTAACTTAATCAACATGATTACATTATTATCTTGATGATTTTGTTTATTGTTTATTGTCTAATTAATATTGATGTTATCCTTCTAGTCCAAAGTTACATTTGATGTTAGTAGAAATGTTTTAAGTAAAATATTATTGATGTTAATTTAATATAAATGATTTTATGATATGTAAGTGTAGTAAATAATCGTAGGAATCTTAACATACTAGATGATCCCAATGTACCTGCAAACTACCAAGTAGCCTGTCCCTTTCCATTCAAATCATGTTCATATTTTAAAAGATATATTTATTTTGTTTGCACTTTCTTTTAATTGTGTTGACTTTTGAGGTGCGGAAGAAAACATGTGGATACAATCCTAACATTGCACAAAATTGGAAAATAATACCAGGGATTATTTTTCCATTTTGAAAGAAAATGGGCATGATTTTTTTTTATATGATATACATATTTATATGAGATTTTCTTCCAATATGTTTTATTGGTGATTGGGATATTATGTTATCTGTGACTAATTTTTTGTCATTACTTTATCATAATAAAGTTATTCCATTGAAGATTATAGTCGCAATTGAAATTCCTATAAACACAAATTCTAATTAAACTTAGTGCCATAGAAGTTTCGTAATTGTAATATTTTTTGCCACAAATATTTTTCATGTTCAAATAAAAAAAAAGTGTATTTAGTGATTAATATTTTTAATGTGAAAAAGAGAATGAAATAATTACCTACATATCTTTTTAAAACTAGGCCGTCTTTTTCAACCGTCTAATATGTTATTTGTAAACTATTATATGAAATAAGGGTGTGTATGGAATTGTAAGACTGTATTCTATGTATGAATCTCCCAATTTTTTATCATTCCACTTTTTATATTTTTTCAAAGGTACGTTTTAACATAGTTGTATGTTCAAATCTTGTTTTTAAGTTATTATTATAAGAAACATTTATATTGAATCAAATTTCTAATAAGTTCCAAATAGGGCCTAAATCGCCGAGATTGTGTCGAGCCACAAAATATCAAAATGTAGAACTATTTCTACAGCTAATTAAACTTATACATTTGAATACCTTAAACTGTGTAGTGTTTTTAATGATTTAAAAGAAATGTTTTTCACAATGATTATTAAATAAAAAGTAATGTCTCACCTGATAAATTATATTACAGATATATCTCAGGAAAAATCAAAGTTTAACTAAAATACTGACATTGAATTTTGTGAATTAACAAGTAGTTGAAATGTCATTGCCTCATCTTTCCATGCTTTCTTAAAACCCACTGATTCACTATTTTATCGTAACAAGTATGTAAACCTGTTTCTAATACATTTTTTGTATCTCAATGTTTTAACTGACAGATAATGTAATTGATGAAATATGTGTACTAATAAAAAATAATTAGCAAGTTTTGGTTAATTTAACCTCAACCTTATCATGAAATCCTGATGCCTTGATTTTTTACAAGGTTCTTATACAAGGGTTGTTAAACCCCACAATCAGGTTAAACACTGCTGTAGGAGCAGTGGTATTCTGTTTGAAAATGTCATCCTTAAAGAAATAAATCAGGGTATATGAGAAAAGCAAAAAAAAAAAAATAGCGCCTTAGTCTCATAAAGTGGGTGTGCTTCTTAAATGAATGCAGAAATGGGAATCTGTAACGTGTGCAACATGGAAACATTTTTTTGTATTACATCCACATGAAAGTATCATAACACACACAAAATACTTAACCTTGAATATTAATTCCAAAAAATCTATACAAAAATAACCCTGTATTTCAAAAGGTATAGAGTGATGACACTTTTCTTGTACAGATGTTATGACCCCAGAAACTGACTGTAACAAAGTTAAACCTGGATCAGCACAAAAATAAGTAAAGTAGAAAGACCACATACATAAGGTAACCTAAATTAAGTTAACCTTCTTTGACTAGTAATGGAGATAAACGGTAAGATAGGAAGCGTATTCATGTTAAAGATGTTCTAACAAACGATTTATATATTATAGTAGATAATACTACACACAAATCTGAAAAAAATATATTTGGTAACCAGCTACCATTTACAGAGTATAATAGTTACCTTTACTACTAATTTAGTTTCTTTAGTTACTAATTTTGTAAATGAATGAGATTTATTTAGAACAAAAGTTTTAAGTTTTTGCCTTTAATTATAACTATCTATACTAATATAAAAAGAAAACTTGTATTTTTGTATGTGTAGAATTCAATAATTCTTTCGCTATTAGAAAGCTACAATATCACCGAGTAACATTATCGTAAGTATTATATATATATATATATCACTAGATTTTTTTATTCCAGTGCGGAAGAAGTGATGTGAAGATGGATGGATTAATGTTTGCTTAAAGGTATCTCCAGAACGGCTCAACGGATCTCGATAAAATTTGGCATAGATGTACATCATAGTCTGGAATAGCACATGGGCTACTTAATGATTTTTTCAAATCCGCGTGCGACAGCTAGTATGTAATATTCTTCTGGTGGATTTATTGTACATTTAACAATGGTAGATGTATTTTAGTTGATTTTCTTCAACCCCACTTCCAGCGTATATTTAGCGAGTGAGCATGAATTGGTCTCGCTTCCCAATCGAAGTCTTCGAAGAATGCCAACAACCTTATGTCTACTAATGGTGTGTCAGTTAGTGGCACACTAAGCAAAGATAAAAATACACAGTGGAAGTTAAGGAATTGTTTAAATAATAGGAATAAAGATAATAATAAATAACAAATTAGATACACAGATGACACGAAAGTTATTTAAAGATGAGTGACAGTCTCCATTTAAATATTTGTTCTCTTCTAGGTATTCAAACATATGTCATACCATAAAAAAGTTAGCACTTAAGAGATTCCATCTCTATAACACCTACTGCCTAGGTACATTTTGGTTTTTCTATAGTTTGACTTTTCGTTCGCCATCGATATTCCCAAGTATTTTTTTTTCTTTTATTAATTTCATATAAATTTCGAATGTCAACCAAAGATAAAGAGCGTTGAAATTTAAATGTCAACCTAGGACCAAGGACCAAGTATATAAGTCTATGATATCTGAGATGTCAACTATAAAAACAGGCAACACAAACAAGGAACTCGATATATATATACTGATTGAGACGCAAAATTACTTATTATATTTATTGAGCAGTTAAATATTTATAAAGAAACTAGCTGTCGCCCGCGACTCCGTCCGCGCGCAGTTAAAAAAAATGAAAAATAGATGTTTGCCGACTCTCAGACCTACTGAATATGCTCACAAAATTTCATGAGAATCGGTCAAGCCGTTTCGGAGGAGTACGGGAA
>JAOPJD010000025.1:6545314-6574197 GCA_026167825.1 Papilio polyxenes | reverse complement strand
ATGAGAATCGGTCAAGCCGTTTCGGAGGAGTACGGGAACGAAAACTGTGACACGAGAATTTTATATATTAGAAGATAAGTATACTAAAATATAATATATTATATAAAGGTACGAAATGCATTAAAAGGATCTTGTGACACTTTTCTGCCGCTGAGAGCCATTATGAAATAACAGACCTGGAAAAGAGGGGCGCTAGTGAGCGGGTTAGAAAATATCCTTGTCGGTCTATAAGAACTACATGGGCATGGGCCTGGGAAATTATATAAGTGAAAACATGTTATGACAGCTACAAAATAAATATGTATGAATTGTGCAAAAATTGTACTTCAACGGCATTATCTTGATACTTACATTTTCAGATTCTTATTTTATATTTAATGTTCAGATTTTTTTAAAGTTACTATATTTGTTCTAATTCGAACTAAGAGACTTCGATTTGCACTTATCTACAAGGAATCTAAGCCGATCCTCGCAATGTACCATTGTGTTATTCAATTTCCGAATTACATATGTACTGTGAGCCTAGCAAAAATATATGTGCCATCGTATCGTCATCGACAAAATTTGTGTAGTGGGCGTCAATACACCAAAAACCTTATAGTTTTGACATATTTGATGATGACGATACAATTACAAACGGCACAAATATTCGTGCTAGGCCCCTAGTTCTTCCGAACATCCGATGTTCTTACAATGAATGAAAAATGTTTTATGCAACCTGTACATATGTAAGAAGAAATTTAATGTCAGCGTCAACAATCAGCAACATATCGTTGGTGGCGGATCATCTTTTGTCCTTGATAAATCTCATTGTATTAGGTTCAACAAAGTAAAATTGATCAACACCGCGAGTGACGCAGACACCGTGCTACGTGACCAATTTGCAAACCCCCACCTGTAGTGATCGTGACGCGCGATGCGAGCAAGGTGCGCAGTACCAGAGTGAGGAATAACAATTTGTTTTTTTATGCAAGTGGGTGGACACTGGAAATTCACTTTTAAACTCTCTTTTGATATTGTAATCAAGTAATCATGAGTTCTAAATAATATTTACTTAAATAAGCGTTAATTACTGGTATTCAAACTAGATAGAGTATTATTAAAAGAAACAAAAAGTACCAAACAGGAAAAAAAGCACACCATTGAACAAAATGTAATAACGAAGATTTAATAATATACTATTATTCGTGTAACAAGGGTTTAGGTGGCTCAGGGGTTAAGTGGTTGACCTGCATTCTACAAGTCCAGGTTCGATCCCCGTCATGTACCAATGTGATGTACCATTTTCGATTTCAGAATTCGATATGTATATTTACCGACGTACTTAGGTGCAGTAAAATATCATCTGTAAAGAAATTTAACATAGTATGTGTGAAGTCTTCCGAACCGCATAACTTTAGGGTCGGATACGAGGCCCTCGGCGGGAACGTGTTGCTGATGATAATAATATACATAGTATACGAACTTTGAACGCGCAACAAGTGGGATGAAGTAGTCTATTAAACATTAACTGTGCAGTGATTTTACAGGAAATGTCGGGCCTCACAGCTCCGAAGTAGATAAGCACTGAATAGAACGTAGTTCTTCTCTAGCATCTTACATTTCAAATGCTACAAGAATTTACACTTTTAATTTAAATACATACTATTTTTTAATCTTAGATGTTAGATATTTTGTATTTTTATATTGTTGTGTGTTTAAAAATAAACTCAAAAATACTGGATCTATTCAAAAATAATTTTGCCATTAGAAAGCTACATCATCATTAAATAACAAAGGCTGTAATTTTTACTAGATTTTTTAAATTATCTTACTAACAAATTTAATTTCAATTATTAAAACATTTCAAAGGGACACAAATAATGTTTAGGTAGATTTCTAAGATTTACTCGCTTTAAATGCTAAGCTTATTTTCCTCCTTACTCCCTACTTTAAATTCCTGAAATCCTGCATAATGATAGTGTATTGATGTCGATGAATCACCGTGAACGGTAGTGCGCAGTAAAATTATGTAAAATTTGAGATCGTACATTAAAGCGAAGTAAACAAGATGTACATATAGCGAAATAAATAATTCATTCGATATCATTTACAGATTTACAGTCAAGGCATCAGTGCTACCATAATATACGTTGAAATGTAGGTCAAGTATTGATTTGTATATTCGAGAACCGGCAAAGCTTCATATTCATACCTATATAAATACTTATTCTAGGTGTTGCCAGCTGCTACGTGAAACATTTCTTGAATACGAAAGTAACAATCAAATTTTATTTTATTTATTCAGTGTCATTTAAAATACAATACGGGTTAATTTTTATAATAACGGGCTATATTTTAATACTTTGTTTAGGTTTTAAGTTCAAATTGTCCGAAAAATATTTTGAGGTTGAAAACAAAGCAGTGACAAACTTCTCTTTTTATTTTGAACATAAAGTTAGTTATATAATGATTGCTGGTTTTTACTCATGCCTACTTCTAGTTCAATAATTTTGCGAACTTTTTATCTGATTAATATTAAAAATTAAATTTTAAGTAATAAAAACCTTTTCTTTTGTTGAATACGCAAGACCATGCTTTATTTTAGTTTGTTTGTCTACTCAAAGCCGAATGGGTCATAGAAGGTAATTAATAAGGCACGATATGTAAACGAATTTAAAGCCAAATGCAATGTCATAATAGTAACATTTGATAGATTTATTAATTCCGAGTTTATGAACTTGATTTTTCTAGTAAGTCTATAAAAATTCTGTTTTGATTAACTTATTGTTCTTACATTTTTTTTAAATAAATCGAAAACTGAAATTATGTTTTAAATCAATAGAATTGAAAAATAAAAAAGCCAAAGTATATGAAAGTTTCTATAAATAGGCGAGAAAGAATATTTACTATGGCAACAACAATAATTTTCTCCACGGCGAGCGCCAACTACCGGCCATTTTCAGTACATGTTATTGATATCTCTCATTCTCAGTTCATGTAAAATTTGCTTGATAAATTATTCGTCTCGGTAACAATATGTGATCGTGTTTGTTCGGATATCAGCGTAAACGCATTGAAAACTTTGTCTCAAATGTGTTATGCGATAAGTTCCTTAAAAACTAATGACATTATATGAACTCGATGTGATTTTGGCCATTTTACTTGGCTTGCGTTGGTGATTCGTATATAGTCACGTGACCAAGTGGATTTTGGATCAATGGCGCCAAATGTCTATAGCAGAAAATGTAAGTGAAATGCAATTGATTTTACATAAATGTATTTTAATATCTAAATATGTTAGTTTGCTTCTTCTTTCTTTCATACATATATATAGCTTCATAAATATATATAGATATATATGAAGCTATGTCTATAGCTACAAAAATGATGCGTAGGAATAACGTCAATCTGGCAACAAAACAGTGCTGCTATCTAGTTGTCAATTTTGTTATGTAGTGTAATGGAGACTATCCGCGTAATAAATATTTACGGTTTTAATAATTAGAGGATGGAATTCCATCTGTTTGTGTTCGAAATTTGTGATGGTAATTTTTAGAATGTTTATAACATAGTTTAGGATCCCGACGTCAACTAAAATTGCGTTGTGGGCACCGCAGATACTTCGGTCGAACAAGAGCCATCCATGACCCGCCATACATTTTATTCTTGCAATAATGAAATGTCAAATGATTATGTTCAATTTTTGTTGTACTGTGTTAAAATCAAGTTGATAGTGTCTTTTATCATGTAAATGTTCATTATGATGGAATAACAAAAGACCCTTAGGTTTTACCATTATTACTTGTTCTCAATCTTTGTAAGAATCGGTATTGACGTATTTGTTCTGAACAGCAAAAATAAACTTTTATTGTAAATAATCTTAGTTATAGACACAGTTTGCCTCAATTCACAGATTTGTAATTGCAGATTTTGTCAACTGTATGTATAATATGTGTACATATCCTATGTTGAGTATGCACCTGTATTGATTTATTTCATAGCCCTGTGCTGCTTTACCATGCATATTTATGCCATCTACTTATGTGAACAGTATTGCCCACCTAGATAAATGTGTACATATGGTTTTTGGGAATGGTTTTTTCTTTAATTTCACTCTTTGAAGCTTGAAATTGTGCAATTGTATTGTCTTTCAAAAATAATTTTAAGAAACAAAAACATAAAAAAACATGACACTTTCTCAAACTGGGAATATTAAAAGCAGATTCAGGCTTGATATTCATACAAACTAGTTATTTTTGAATACAAATTACATTTTAATAACTTAATAAATTGCTGTTTGTTTACAGACAATAGACTTATTTATTTAGCTAATACTTGTTGTATTTATTTTCAGGTTGCACCAGTTACTATTATGTGGATACAATCTAAAGTATCATCATGTAGTAGAAGATGTGACATTTTACACAATGTTACTACCACGTTCTAAGTGTAAAGCTTTAAGAGTATCGTGAACATGTAGGTTAAGATAAAGACTAATTGAGATGTCGTTACGAGGCACAAAGAGGGCAAGTGGTGTGCGCAGTGAGGAGGCGGGCAAGTGCAAACGTCGTAGGACAGATCCCGAAGACGCTCTGTGGCAACTACCACCTGTCAGTGACCTCAAGATGTCATCAATATACAACAGAAGTGCTTCTGAAGCACCAGCTGAACTATTCAGGTTTGTGTTCCATTTTAATTTTAAAGGAAATTGAAGTATGCATAACAAAATGTATATCTTGTTGCAAAGTGTAACAATCAAATAGAATTGTGATATTCATATAAATAAGTTTAACAGCTGGGCAAATTTTGTTTTAATGTACAAAGCTTTTGCATTATTCATACTATTAGCAATATAGCAATCTATGTTTATGTTTTTACTTTAATATCATTTTGCAAGTGTAGAGGATGATAAAATGACAGTATTTCTATTTTGTTTACAAAATTTTTTGGCTTGCGTTTTTATTTTTTATGTATATAACATACTGCAACGATAAGATGTACATTCTTTGAGGATACAGTTGTCTAGGAGTTCACTGTAATAGCAATGCGAGATTATATCAGTCTGGAGATACAGAGTGCTGGTTTATTGTAACCTGTAGGTTTATACTGCCCTTAAACTTATACAACCTGTTGTTTATATTGTGCTGTGCTCACCAATGCTAAGATTTACTATCAAACTTTAAACAATCTGGTTGTTAAATATGTTTCGCCTTTTTGAAGTGTTCATTTTAAATTGATTAAGAAGTAATATCAAAAAGTGATATTCATTTTAGTTTGGAAATTAATATAAAAGCAAGGAAAATTAAAGTTCTTACACTAGTATTAACTTAAGCTTTTATTATACCAAAAAATATACTAATCATTTGATAGTTGTTGTAAATAACAACAACTCACATCTGTAACTCTGAGGGGTAACCAGAGGTTGACCAACATCCTTGGAGAGTTTCTGGGGTTTTCTTTTCTATTTGTTTGGAGTTTTATCATTCATTTAGTAAATTAAAGATTTTTCTACTTAATTTTTAATCCATCATAGTGTTATCAACTTATATTTATTGAATATTAATTATAAATATGAAGTATTGTTACTAATCCAAAAGCTTTGTACAAGACCCTCTATAATAATGACTATCTGTGCTTTGCGATTTCATCTGTTGCGCCATAGCTTTACCATGAATTTCCACTGCTGATACCCATATAAAAACAAATTGTTATCTCTGTTCTTCAAAAAGAATGAGAAGGGTGATAATATGTTTTGTGCATGTGTTACTGCAGTGGAAATCTATGGTAAGGATTGTATTGTGTTACTTAGTCTAAAATAAACTTTTCTAATTATCCTTTAACTTCAATAGCTGACCAGTAAAGTTTTATGATTTATTTGTAGCTTTTACTGACTAAACATTCTAACCAGAAAGTACCAAATAGATATAATCAATTCTTTCCAAGCTGCCATTGCACAGCATAATAAGGAAAGTTTATGGAAATAGACAAATAAAAAATATATTAACAATGTTTACTAGTGTTATGTTTGGCCAATTGCAAATGCAATGAATCTTTAGGGTAAGGTTTTTAGAGTGTGAGGTTGATTTGTAAATATGACTGTTCTATATTTTATCTGGATATAATTGTAAAATTTGTCTATGCAGGATTTGTTTTGAACAACCTAGCTCCATATTGTAATTTTACTTGCCAACTCATGTTTAGTTTTAGGCATTAAAGGCATTAATGACAGTCAGTCTGTCCATACTAGCAAAGCAGTCAAATATTATTTGGCAAGTAACATTTTGGTATGTTGGTATATTATATATATAATATATTGTGAAGTTTTTTTGCTTGCGGAACTGTATTGTACCAAGATTAAGCCATAATTTGAGCTCTTTGCCACTTGTCAATGAGATAAAATGGAACACACCATTTATGTTACAATACAGTGCTACATGCAGTACTGTGATGTAATTGCAAAGCTGAATCTTCAACTAAAGTTTTTTAGTATTATTGCTTCATGAAACATTAACTTTATTTTACATATTATCAAAGAAACATAATTCAATAAGTGAAACAATTAAAAAATTAGTTTAGCTTTGTATAATATTTATTAAGAAAGTTTTTGGAGCCATGTTCTAGTTCAAACGATATGCTATGATAATAGATAATATGCTCTGCTGTGTTTTTGCTATTTTTTTGCAATAAGCTATTATTATAACATTTAATATTATTTTGTAATAGATGTTGTATATTCTATATCATTAAAATATTAGGTATTATGACATAAGTAAGTGAATACAAATTATTAACATCATAATATTTGCGTTGTAACAATCAGGGTAAATTTTCTGTACTAGTTATATAAAATGAGCAGGCGCACATTATGTATTGGTTAAGTATCTATTCAGTTATACATAATTTTCATATAGGGAAAGAACTATATTCAATATAACTCTCTGTGTGCAATTACTTCTCTTGTCTTTGAAAGATGTCACAGTTTTTGCTTGTCCAGGAATCTCTTATTTATTCTTTCGTAATTTAGCTACATATTTTAAGACTTCAATCAATATTTAAGTAAATATATTAACTTATTTGTAACAATTGAATTCTGAATTCAGTGTGAATTTACAGTTTTATATATTGAATATTAAGTCTTTCCCAAAATATAAAATAATTGACACATTTTCAATTATTTGTTCTTTTTAATTTAAAAAAAAAGATTTTATTGTCTTTTGTATTCACTGTTCAGGTTTGTTATAAAATTGATTTTAATGTGGTTTTAAACTACTTTTTTTTATTTTTTTATTTGTGAAATCAATTATATTTCCTGAAGCCTTTTTTATTTCCCTTTTTATCTGGGGAGACGTATTTTTTTTCTGCAAAAGGCTTGATATTAGATGAATTATTCCATTGTCAGTATAATATATAATACAACATGTATAACATAATATATGTGAACATGTATAATTTTAGAACTACTATGGGTTTTGAGTTCAGTGACACTTGTATTGACACATATTTTCATTCCTCACATTCACTTTGAAATAAACAGTGACAACAATATTGTGTCAGTACAAAAGTCATGGGGTAGTTGAAGCCTACAGTTAGTCCTTTTTGTGTCATGTAAACATTCCAATAAGTAAATTAATATAAATTCAATTTAATACTACTATAATTCTGAATTCTCAAACAAATATTTCAGAAAAGATCTCATCAGTGCTATGAAATTACCTGATTCGGAACCATTAACACCGAGTGAATACTGGATTATCACCGATACCTGGAAACAGGATTGGGAAAGAGGGGTACAAGTGCCTGTTAATCCAGATTCACTGCCAGCACCGAAGGTCAAAATAATCGAAAATCCTTTGCCTTCAAATTTTGAAGAATTCAAACTGTAAGTTATCAATTTCAACTTAACTGAATGTTTCTTTTTTATAATTTTTAATCACTGTAATCATTTATTAAGTTATTTTCCCAAGTATAATATTTATTAACTACTAATTAAGATCCATGCAATGTTAATACAATGAAACCTTCTGAATCTATTTCATGGAAGTTTTGTAAACTTATGTAGAAAGGTAACTACATAACTTAGACACCACAATACTGTTTATATCAATTCTGTTATTATACTAATAACCTGAAAAACCCTAACTATTCAATGTAATAAAACTTTCCAAAACAAATCCACAGACCAAAGGACAAATATATACATTTGTCTCGGGATGCACACTACCAGGCAGACAAGCATCACCTTAGTGCAACACCGGCTCTAGCCGAAGCCGCGTGCAGTTACGACCTCGACGCAACAGACACGGCGTGGCTCAAGTTGCTGAACGCAGAGCGGGCGAGAGCTGGCGCCTCCGCTGTTACTGAAGACCAGTTAGAAAAGGTCATTGAAGACTTAGAGGTAAGACAAAATTTAACTGAGAGAATCAACCTCTTGTCATCATGAAATGGTTAGATGTAATTAAGAACTGTTTTAAAAGTATTGAATATCACAATACACGGAAATGACTAGATTTTAAAATGATTATGAATAACACCAAATTTTTATTCCAAATAAATGTTGTTTTGTATTTCTTGTGAAGAAAACCTAAGAAAATTCATTAATTAGTTTTTAGGTTTATTGCTATCAAATATACAGACAACAGACATGATTGAAAGATTGTTTCACTTTTAAACTACCTACTGATGAAGTCGCTAGAATAGCTAGTTTTAATATGTGAATGTGGAGGAAAGAAATATGTTTGTTGATATCTTAAGGTGGTGTTTTATACTTTCAAGAAAGGGTAGGGAGATAAAATGAGATGGATGGATGGAGAATTGAACACAAAAACACCAAAATATAACTGCATTAATAGTTATAGGTATTAATTTTTTTGTCAAGCTCTTGTAAAATCTCCTGTACATAAGTTGATTATAGAACTCTAAAATATGTATAGTATAGTATACCAGGAAACTGAAAGAATCTAACCAGTATTCAGGGTACATATATTTAACCATGTGGTCAAATCTACATATATGGGGAAAAATGAATTTTTTCTATGTGGCTCATAAGTGTTCTAAACAGAGGGCAGATTTTGATGCAATTTTTTACAGCTACTATATTTTTAGCCAGAGTACCTACTCTCTGCACACACCTGTGAGCCCTAAAAAATTAAAAAAATTAAATAAAAAAATAAGTTGGATTTTTTTTTAAATTGAATTAACTTCTCAAATTGGTGTATAATTTGGTGTTCATTTCTTGTATTTGTTATATTATCTGCTGTACCCCAAAAACGCATAGATTGAATGTAGAATGTTGTTAATTTGATGACTACAAAGGTAGAGGAAGACCAAAGAAAGTATGGATGGATTGTGTGAAAGAGGATATGCGTAAAAAGGTGGTGAATTCAGATATGACGGCTGGTAGAGATGTGTGGAGGAGTATCACATATTGTGCTGACCTTCTGCAGGGATAAGAGCAAGTTGATGATGAATTGGCACATTGGGTTATAAGAGTTTTGGGTCTTTCACAAAACAGTAAATATACATACAATTTACAATGGTCTTGTTTATTATAGGTTCGGACGTGGGATAAAATTCAAGCCATCATGAAGTCTGAAGAAGGTTTGGGCATCGAGTACGACGAGAACGTAATCTGCGACGTCTGTCGGTCGCCTGATTCAGAGGATGGAAATGAGATGGTATTCTGCGACTCATGTAACATTTGTGTTCACCAGGCGTGTTATGGCATTACTGTCATCCCAGATGGTACGTATGGTCATGGTGAGTCTTCAACAGGCCCCTAACCCATTTGAATTCTATTTACTTGCTTCTTAGATTTTTTGTAATTATAGTTTTTTCTTCTCCAGGTCAATGGCTATGCAGACCGTGCGGAGCGGGCGTTAGGCCTACTTGTGCCTTATGCCCGAATCTTGGTGGCGCCATGAAGTGCACTCCAAATGGTCACAAGTGGGCCCACGTAAGCTGTGTTCTCTGGATACCCGAAGTATCCATTGGTTGCGCGGAGAAAATGGAACCTATTACGAAAATATCGTCAATTCCCCCGTCGCGATGGTCATTGGTATGTGTTTTGTGTCGGGAGCGCAAAGGCGCCTGCATTCAGTGCTCCGTTAAAACATGTAAAACCGCGTATCATGTGACATGCGCATTCAAACATGGTTTAGAAATGCGCGCAATTATTGAAGACGAAAATGCCGATGACGGTGTTAAATTACGATCCTATTGTCAAAAACATAGCGTGAATTCGAAGAAAGAAAAGTGTCCAGGGTCTGGTTCAGAGGAAGAGGAGGTAAAAAGGAAACGCCGCAAGGACATGACATCAGAAGAAAAGACTCAAGCAAGAGCAGCACGTTTACAAGAAATAGAGAGAGAATTCGACCGTCACGTCAGTGTTAAAGATATAAGCTCTCATCTGCTTGACGTGGATCAAGATGCTATTAATTACATTTACAACTACTGGAAACTTAAAAGACGAGCTGGTCATAATCGGCCATTGCTACCACCTAAATCAGACGATAGTGAGCTATTGACTCACAGACAAGAGCAAGCTGATCTTGACAAAATGAAAATGTTTGTACAACTTAGACAAGATTTGGAAAGAGTACGTAATCTTTGTTATATGGTGAGCAGGAGAGAAAAGCTATCACGATCTTTCTTTCGAATGCGGGAGCAAACATTTCATAAACAAGTAGCTGTTTTATCATCAGAGCCAGAATTATCAGGAGTTGATTTAGCAGCTATTGTCGAAGCTAATCATGGACCATCTATTTACGACAGATTATATTCTCATCCAAATGCACCAGATCACAAAAATGATTTTGATGAAATTTTGGCTCGGATTGCACCTCAAGACTCAAGTGATGAAAAGAAGAAAGATCGAAATGGTCTGGTTAAGGGTCAAAAGGCTTCAAATCCATATAAGAAGCATTACGTCAATGGATCTCGACGGAGTGAAAGTATGTACAGTGGTTTATCCAGTGGAGATAGTTCAGCTGAAAATAACCGATCTACAAAATATCGTGGACGAGCTATTGCCTCTAGTACTGATGAAGATGTTAAGAAACCTAGCAGCTCCCCTAAGAAAAAGATTTCACCTAAAGGCAAGGGCAAAAAATCACCGAAAAAACCGGAAAGAAAGAAGAAGAAAATACCACAATCCAAAGCAGTGGTCGAGAGTAGTAGTGAAGATGAATCTTATAAAATGAGTGTGAAAAAAGACAAGTCACGAAGTAAAACTTTACAGCAAATGGAGAAAGAAATGGATGCTGGAAAAAGTGGGCTGTCGGGTACTGATAGTGGTGACTTAATGCCAATGAGATCTACACGAAATAGTAAATTTTCGGGTGACATATATTCCGATTCCAGTGATGATACAGATTCTGTAAAAATTGATCATAAATCAGCTAAACAGGACAAAAGGAAAACCATTAGGAGTCGATCTGAAGGTTCACCTAGCGGTATCGACTCGCAGCAAGGTTTACCTAGGACAAAAGCAGCTATGAAAGAGTTTGGCTCCACACACTCTGAAAAGAAATTATTATCAGATGACAAACCAGCTCCAAAGAAACGAGGTCGAAAACCATCTAATAAAGAAAAGAAGCCGTCTACGCCCGTTAAAACTCATGAGTCTGATGATGAAGCTAGAAATAAAGAAAACATCAAGTTATCCAAGCAAAAGGATAATCCATCTGATTTAATAGTACCACAAAGACAAGCTGCAAAAAAGGCCTCAGAAAATATGCGTTCCACCACTGCTGTGAAAAGAGAAGAATCAAGTACAGAAAAACAAGCTAGTGGCGACGAATCACGATCTAAATCGAAGTCCAAGACAAAAGGTAAAGATGGCAAAGACAATGCAGCTAAAAGTAGTTGTAAAAAGTCATCTAAAGATATTGAAAAGGAGCCCATTGCATATGTACCACAAAGACAAGCAGCAAAAAAAGCAGCTGCCCATATTAAGAGTGGTCTTGGCAGCAAGTTGCCTGTTATCGATCCGTCAGATTCAGATAAAAGAAGGGAAAACGATAAATCTGATACAACAAAATCTTCACCTAAGAAAAATGAGGCTAAAATTTCAAAACCACCTTTAACTACTTCAAGTTCCTCTTCAAATACTAGTAGCAGTAGTTACTCTTCATCTTCAAGCTCAGAAGAAGAACAAGAAAAGCCAACTATGAAACCCTCAGCAAAGGCCCGAGAAATAAAACCGATTTCTAGGCCACCATCTATGTTTTCTCCGCCTGGCTCTAGACCAACAGTGGACTTGCCCTTTCTCGACAAGGTGTCAAGACCATTGTCTTCAACTAGTGCCTCGAGTGATTCTGACAGCACTAAAGAATCCAGATTTTCTGGCTCTGAAAGTCCAACTCCGAAAAGACCGCGACGTCCCAGAAGGGGAAAAAGTTTCTCCAACGATGGTCACCCACGCAAGGCCCCCAGCAAGAAGCTTAAAACTTCAGAACGGGGGTCCGAGTGTAGGTTATCATCGCCATCTATTGAAAGAGAGAAATCGGTTAGAAACGATGATGCGCGTGCCTCCGCATGTTCTCGGGCCAGAAGCGTTACTACAAGCGGAAATATGTCTAATAAGTGTGACGCCAGACAGAGAAAACCATTTAAAGACGACGTCCTCCTTGCCTCTGGATCAAATAAAACTCCCGAAGAGAGCTGCAAGTCCCGTAAACTTTCAGCTGCGGAGCGGCAAGAGGACGAGAAGATAAAAGATGAAATAAAAGAAGAGACATATGTTACCACTGACTTGATTAAAAATGATATTAAAGCCTCAAGCAGGGACATTACTCGGCGTAGCATTTCAGTAGAAGAAAAACAAAAACCGATACCAATTGATACTGAAAGCTCAACAATTACCAATAGTAGTCCAAGAAAAAGCATTGATGTTAAGCAAAAGAACATAATCAGCAGACGCATGAGTGTTAAATCTTATCCATTTAAAGATTCTTCCATCAGACTTCAGGGTCCCTGTGAAACTATTACAAAGCCGACTAGACGTGCATCTCAAAGTTATACTCACTCTGATCATTCTTCATTCTTAGTGAACAAAAATGTAGATGTTGAACTATCACCGTATATAGAAAACATAGAAAAGAAAATACCATCCACTGTATCTAACGAATTTGCCAGTAATGATAAACATTGGTTACCAAAAGCTACAAGTCCTCACATTCATCCACCGCCTGTAGAAAAACCTGGAGACCATGAAAAATACATGACGGAAGATAAGTCATTTGACTCTGATTGTACTGATAAGAGTAGTATTAAAATGATTGCTAAGATTCAAGCTACTCTCAATGAAAATACTATGATTAAATCTCCAAAAACGCCTATGGATGCGAGAACCATTATGTTAGACCCTATGGAAGAAAATTCCTTGTCAAGAAATATGCGCAAACGTCCGGTTGTCGATACAGAAAAGAAATTTATTATTCAAGATGTTAGCCATGTCCAAGGAGTGGAAATTTCAAAAAGTGCTAAAATACCCTCAACTGCAAATCCATTTCCAAATAGATCAATGTTTTCACCACAGTCTAAAGATACTGAGCTATTTGAATTTGACATATTGGATGATGAAGGATTTAACCATGAAGATATTATGAAGCCTTTTACTACCTACCCTGAGTTTCTTTTTAAAGAAGATTCCAAGGAACAAGGCGTTCAAGAAACGCTTAACCTTGTTGACCGACTTCGAATGCAGCTCAGTACCAAAAAAGCTGCCCCTGAAAATGTACCACAGGAGGAAGCAATTAATGTAAATGAGGATAAAGAAGCTATAGATGAAGGAGAAAACAGTATTGCAATGGATACAGGTAAAGCACAGGAGGAAATGATTATAAAACAAACAACGCCTACTGAGCTTCATGATATAAGATCTCCTATTAATGAAATCCACCATCCAAATCATAAACAATGTTCATTGACAGACGATGTCAGTCCTCAAGATGATATTGTCGAAATAGTTGATGACAAGGACGAAGAATCGGAGCAGTTGGCTAAAGAAAGTTGGACTGATATGCCTGTGCCAACAGCTCAAAGTGATCCGCAAGTAGAGCCAGCGGAAAGAACTTATGCGCATACAATGGCTTACAATGAAAATGGCAAAGAAAGAAGTCATGTTCACTCTGATGTTCAATCGATTTCTGAAGTTGCAGATACTATATCACTCTCCAAACAAAGTGATGATTCACAATCTCTGTCAGTTGTTGATCAATCATTACATAGTAACGATCAGGAATTATCACAAGACAATCAAGTCTATGATAATAATAACTCGTTGATGCATTCGGATTGCGCTACAATATCCCCGCCATATGTGACCCAAAATTCAAAATGGAGGGAAAGCAAAATAACAACTAGACGATCATCAGATTCTAGCACAAATTCTGAAGGTTCGGTGTGTTCCCGAAAGGCCGATTTAAAATCTCACTTAAATAGCTGTGATTCACACCCTGGTGCCATGATGACAGATATCGATCAGTACGCACCTGTCCCGTCATATTCTTGTCCAGTTGAACCTTCAATGCCTCTGAACCAGTACTCTAACTATGCCCCAGACGCTTCACCATTTTTGAATCCAATGAGCACGCTTCCATTATTCGCGGCCGGCGCTTGCGCTTCGTCGCAATTACCTCTCCCATCACCAGGTCGGGGCTTATATCCCTCTGGGTTGTCTTTTACTGCTGCGCCATTGATTCAGCCTTTGACTAAACCTCCATTTCCTTTATGTGCAGCATTTACTACGTCATCACAAAATATCGCATTGACAACGGCGATGATTGCACCACCAACGCCAAAGCCTTTAGATTCACCGCGTGAAGACATTGATGTTACTGGAAGCGATAAGTTTTCGATTCATGTGCCTAGTCCTACAATAAGCGTGGATTCTTACAATGAAACTAGTAATACTAGACCGCCCACCAAAATGTCAAACGATAGTAATGAGACAATGTCTAGTCTTCACCCCCAAGAATCGAAGTCGCCGCCTAAGACTGCCAAGATTACATCCAAATTCTCATCCAAGTCACCTGGAAAGAGTCCAGGTATTTCACCTAAACAAAGCGACGTTTCCAAAGGATCAAAACGGAACAACAATAGAAGCAATAGAAGTCAAAGAGGTCGAGGTCGGTCAAAAAGCCGCGGCCAGTCTGTGCATGCTTTTCCTTCCACAGAATTTACTGGAAATTCTATTCAAAGTAAATTAGTTGGAACAGTTTACGATTTTGATGAAGAGTTGGCCAATGATGGTGTTGATTTGAAAGCCCTTCGGGAGAGACGAAAGTCTGCTGACATTAGAGATAACAGAAAATCAGAACATTCATATAAAGATACGTCACAATCACCAAAAGTTTTAAGTCCCCAACAGAGTAAAACTCCTGCAGCAGAAGTTAAAGAGATAGAACATTCTATAGATCTTGATAATTCGCCTGGTTCTCCTTCAAGTAAGAGTAATTCTGAGTGTACACCCGGATTCTCTCAAGTCGAGCCAGTTTTACCTGGACCTGTGGATATGCGTACGTATCAACAAGTCGATGCTCCTGTGCCCCCAACTAACGATGGCATCCACTGTCACCTTCTGGCATTCGCTAGTGGCACAGCCGAACAGCCATTGGTTGAAATAGACGAAGAAGTTGAAAAACAATTACACAGTGCCTTAATGGCTAGCAAACCACGACAAAGTACATCAACCGAGGTATCAGCTTCTGAAGTCATTCATGAACCAATAAAAGAGCCACCACAATTGCCGAAAGTTTCATTAAGCGACTCGAGAAATCAATTAAAGGTTAAAATAAAAGGACCTTTCTTAGATGCAAATTATTCTACAAGTTCAACACAACCTACAGCACCGCAGCCACCGGCGCCTGTTCATGATTCCAATATAAATATTCACAGTAATACCACGAGTGGATCCGCTAGTTCTATGATGACCGGCTCTACAAATTTGCGACGAATGCGAAAGAAGGAATTGTTGCGGCAATATTGGACGCAAGATATGAACATGGACGATCCCGCTAATGCATCCAATACTGGAATTCCACCGCCTCCTGCTGCACCACAGCCAATACCTCGGGCTGTGATTACTATACCAAAAGCTGTTGCCTCGATGACTAGCATACCTACAAGAGAAGACTATAAAATATCTGACACTCCGGTCGAGAAGAAGAAAAGAAAAGTTTCAGGTGTTAATAGAGAGCTGCGACACTTAGAAGTAACTATGAATGACGATGTTGATACATCAGATGATATGAAATTGTCAAACTACACAAGTAATACTATTCAGAGCCATAAGAGACGTGGTCGTGTCGCCATAAAACAAAGTAAATCCCAAGCCACATCACCGGTTGCACCAAAATTGAAAATAAAAATCGGCTCTAACACTGTGCAGCAAGTGAACGACGAACCTTCTGGTTTCCAATTTCGTCCACCGAAAAAACGACTAACTTGCAGTATTCCTAAACCTAGTTTAGAAGATTTACGTCGTGAAAGCATGAAGTATCGACGCATGGTGATGGCAGATTTTGAAGAAAATGAAAAAGAGAAGAAATTGAAGCTGAATAAGAGTGAAAAACGTAAGAAGAAGAAGGGGAAGAAGTTGGAAAAGGAAAAGCTGCAAGTGATAAATAGTGAAAACGATAGTGCTACAAAACTAATTATAAAAATAAAGCGCAAGAAAGAGGAGGAGGAAGGAAAATCGGGGTCGGACGAGGCTGGCCCAAGTGCAGCGTTGGCCGTGTCGGAGCCACCGGTGGACCCCTTTGAATACGACCCTACGGCGCCGGACCCCCTCGCCATCGACCCCCCTTGCAGTTCAGTGAGCGGCACGGGCGTGCGCAAAGTGCGTACTGCGAAGGTGACGCCGATCCGGTTAAAATTGGCGCGCAGCTCACAGGGTTCGGGGTACGTGATGAAGGAGAGCGTCGAGGAGGCCTCGAGCACTGCGCCGGCGACTTCGGAGGCGTCGGCGGCCAACGCCGCTTCGGCCACCCTTTCAGTTCCCCTCAATAAACACTGTCAAGTGAGATGATATAAAAAGAAACGTACTCGCAAATAACTTGCAAATTAAACGTGCGACCAAGCGTCGATCTCGTGTATATAAAGGACTGAAATGTTCAGTTACATTTGTGTAATAGTTGTAAACATAACATAATTCACTTTAATCATGTAGTCTACTTCAATATTTATTTATTTATATAAATGGAAAGCTCAATGACCTAGCTTAAAGATATTGTAATCTAAGGTAAATTATACTACTAATGTGCATTAAGCCAATGTACATGCAAATTATATAATATGAATTAAATTTAAAGTTTTTGTTCACGTAAAATATGTATAAATTTTACTTTGTGCCTCATATTAAGGAATCTCATTATATTCGTCATGTAATTGATTTAAGTTCTTCTTGTTCAAATGTACTAAACGCATAAAATACCACTTATACTTTGAAATTATATCCCTGTACAAATATTATATGATTTACAAAGTTTTATGACATTTGCTAGCTACAATGGATTACACATGATTTGGCGATGTTTCGACACTCTTCGATGTCTTTCTATTTTTTTTACATTATTCATGCATTAATTATATTTGTCCAGTGTTCATATATACATTAACAATCATAGTTATTATTTATAACGTTAATTAGTTATTAAAACAGAATATCAGTTACAAATCGTAAATAATTAGCAATCCGTTATTTTTCAAATTGTGAATGGTGATTTTGCACACGTTTCCCTTCATCCCTTTATTTTATTATATATCTTGAGATCGCTAGTCCGATCGATGCTCGTTCTTACATTTAGATTAATTGTTGGTTTTCACAAATTTGGCACTTGAATAGCTATGGCATTTCTCAGATACATGCTTCAACATATGATTACTAAATTATTTCTCAGCACTAGGTAGGTTTATCCCGTTAGCCACAGAATTGCGAAGTAAATAAAAAACGACATTTTTTAATTTTTATTAATGAATTATATCTGTAAATTAATACGTTTGTTTAAGGAAGTTTCTTTTTGTTTAAAACTGTGATAAATATCGGTTTCATTTGTTAAAAAATTAACTCTTATTTTTTGTATTCAATCTGTAAATCGACAAGTTTATCAAAGAACGATAGCTTAGTTTATTTAATCATATTTTTTTTAAATACTGTGATAAATATTGCTTTTATTCAAATATTTCCACATATCTATGACTAGTTATCACGACCATGTTTTGCTGATTTTACTACAATATCCTTAGGATTGTGATTCTTAACAAATTATTTTTTTGGTTTCGAGTAATATTTGCCCGTATAAATTATATAAACCTGGCTGTTTGCTATAAAATTTATCGCTATCAGTAATAATTGTACACTAAAATTCTTTCTCATAATAAGTACATCCCATATTAATTCGTTAGATCTTGGCTCTGTTTTCACCAAAGACGCTAAATTTATGTATTAGAAAAGCGCATTATTTAAAAATTACTTCATTCACTTTTTCACATTAAGTCGACATCCTTTTTTGTCTATACTCAAATACAACTACCCATATATTTTTTTTAAATTTTTGAATATATAATAACAAAAATATTATGTATTTATTATGATCTTTGTATAAATCGCGATATTATCAACTTTATTTAAATTGTACATACGTTATTTATATATTAACACTTATCAATCAGTAGACAAAATGTAAACGCTTTGTGTAGAAAAAAATCAAATTGGTATCTCATCCGCCAAAAGCACCTGCATGTTATGTGGTGCAAATGTATATAATAAATTGTGTATATATGTTTTTTATTCTTCATTAGCATATCAAAGTAAATCGCGACAAGAATAATTGTTATCATATGCGTAACTTGTCAATGTATATAGATGTATTATAATGGACTGAATCATAAGTTTGATGATAGCAAGAATATGTCCTATCCGTGTTGTGTGCAATATTTGGCAATACTCATCATATAGTCAAGGTTAGAGACCTAGATGGGATATGTTAGTTTAAGTGATTGTTAAAGATAGGTTAACTTCGTAAAATATTTGTCCTATTGTTAATATGTGCATAAAACAAACCGATTTGTAAAGTGAAACATTGACTTATGACGTATTACAACAAACAATTGTCAAGTTTTGTGCATCCAAAACTCGATATGACAGAAGCTTAAAAACAATTATTCAATTCACAACACAAATAGTGTACAACTCATGGAAATACCAAGAATATTCGATATAATATATTAAATGTAACATTTTAAAATGTTCATTGATTCATACAGACCTTTACAGATTTGCCACATTAATGTAAGAAAGTTTTAAAATTCCATAAATATAATCATAGATCAGACTTTTTATTATTCGTATCTTGTCAATATATGGGCCTAAGTGTATCTAAGAGGAAGTTTATTTAAGAGCTTTTTAGAAGTCTTATTGCGATACGCGTGTAATTCCGCGCTGTATATTGCGAGACTCGTGTAATTCCGCGCTGTATATTGCGATACGCGTGTAAGTCCGCGCTGTATATTGCGATACGCGTGTAATTCCGCGCTGTACATTCTATCCGAGGATTTTGATATTTTTATAGTTATCTAAATTTATCTTCGAGGAAATATTTTTTTAAGTATTTATTTTTCTCTTACAATCATGAGTTAAAATTTAAATGCTTATCTTCACCCGCTTTTGTATTTTGGTTTAGAAATGTAATAATTCTGTATATGAATAATCAAATCTATGTACATATTAATAAACTTATTATAAGAAACTAAATGTTTAAAAACTATTCATTAGTCAGTTAAATATACAATTACAATAATGAGTAGATTATGATGAGCTATTGTTATAAAGTCTTTTTCAATTATAATGCAATAGCGTAGATGTAATCAAAAACAACTTTTATCTTATATTTATTATAATTGTCCACAGATTAAATGAAATAAGTGAATACCAATCGTAATTCGGTTGGAATAATCAATGCTGGATTTAATCATGTTACATTAAAATATTATAACAAAAATCCCAATTTTTCTAACGTCGCGCCCAATCATCTCTTGGTCACAAGCAAACATAATGCACGAAAATATTATTTTAAACATTAATGACTAATCGTTATTTGCATTTCGTCTGGTAATTTTGTCGATCGAGATCCAATCCCTTTCCCGTCCTTTTTAGTTTTTCTTCCTTCGAACTGTTTCCTTGTTAAATATTCACGTTAATACAATATCTAAATAAATTTAAGTGAAATTTTTGCCTCCATGTTCTAAAAAATGTTAGAAATAGCCAATCCCTGAAAATTTTGTACAGTAATGGAACCAATATAAACCTAAAACCAATTCATAATTTTGTCTATTGCAAGCTTATAAAAGAAGGCATGTACTCGTAACTACTCAAGTGCATATTAGAATCGCGGTGTTTATTGTTAATAACGTAGGCATATTGTTAAGACATTGTTCATTACTAATTTAAAAATTTGCAGTGCCATTCGGTTCAATCCTCGGTAGATAGGGTGCGTGATTACTTTTTATTGTAGATTGAAACAGTCGCAATACCAGCCGTTTACACTTTTTCAAATCCTAAAACATTTAAATCCATTTATGTAAATAGCGAAAATATTGAAATGCGAATGTTTAGTAATCTTACTGGTCTGATGTTTTATTCTCCGTAGGGTCAACTACAGTAGGACCAACTCAGTGTTGTTAGCGATGGAGTCCATAAAAACATTTAATATAAGAAATCCGCACTTATTAAGGGCAATGAATTTCGTTACCATAAATATAAAAATGGATTGTAAATAAACTGATTTTACTATTATATAATCTAATGTAAATACAATAAATTATTTTTTAAAAGATAACAATTTATTTTGATATTAATATTGAGCTTTGCGCTGTCGCTTTTTTTAATCAAACGTTGTCAATTGGGAAACATTGAATAACTTTTAGGTAATTCATATAATTTCATTTAAATCGTCCGGAGCTTCAAATTTCAACGGTTTATTTAAATACTTTGGCAATTATTTTTTGAAAAGAAGCTAACACACGATTTCATTTTACATGTTTCATTTTTGTCGTTCAGATTTCGAGTGATGTTCTCAGTGTAAATAAAAATGACGATCTTTAAATATTTAGATCTAAAATTTCACTTTGAACCATTTAACCGTAGTTCTTCGGTGTGCAATTTATCTATGTCCCCGATAATCATAATATTAAAATATAAATAATAAACCCCAAAATAGAGCTTAATGATAAACTGTGTGTTTTGAATGTTTTATAAAATAAATGATAGAAAAACATGTAACCATTTTCAAATATAATAAATAGATTTAGATGATGCATGTCATAATTCTGTTAAAGTCAATATTAAGTAATATATGTACTTTGTAAATAATCTCTTCATTGAACGGATGTCACTCGGAATCGAGCTGGGGGCCGACCGTTTGTCACATTATTGCCTATATTATTAACTTGTCTTATTAATAAAGTATATAATTGAATGATTGATTGAATTGAATAATTACTTGGTACAAGCGTGTATTTTATTATCATATATTACATATTATGTCTGTGTCTTTTTATGAACAATATTATTAATAAATATATAAAATAAGTACTTTTAACGTCGATAAATGTTACAATGTCGTTTAGGACTCTTTATGTTAAACAATACGATTCTTGTAGTAGTAATAAAGCAGCTAAATGCTGGCAGATGATCGATACAAATGTAAGTTTAAATCATAAAATATTGAATGATCTTATTATGTCATTGAGCTTCAATAAGCGATAAAAAATATTTCCATATATCATTCCTAATAATATTGTTTGTAAAAAAGTTCAAGTTAAAATTAAGTTCCTATGTATTTAAATGAAATTATTTGTATTGCCAAAAGTTGCAAATTAAAAACTTCAATGGAATTTAATCTATTCGAACAAAATCGAACAAGACGAATGTATTATGAGTTCAATATATTTTTTTTGTTGAAACCAAATGTATTGTACATAACAAAACTCTTACATATTTTTTCAAATTACTGTACAGTACATACCTAATTTTAACTAAATCGTTTTACGAATCGTCTTCCGGCAAACTTTATCATTGTGGAGCAATATTTCGTTGAAGTTTGAGTAGGCTGAACTACTTTTTGTTTCATTTAGTAAATTGGTCTTTCTTAAATTATTTTAAATTACGCACAAAAGAGAAATTATTTTCAAATGAAATATGGATGTCGTTTATTACCTTGCTACTGTGATTTGTTTTATTTTAAGATTATTGTAAATCATAGTTTGGAATTAGTTTTGACGACCGTACTACGGGGGGTTATGATTTAACACAATACAAAATGAGTTTTAAATTATGTAATTTTCAGCTGTTTGAAGTGGCGTATAATTTCGTCAATCATAAATCAGAATGTAATTCGAAGATATTCAATGTCGTCGTACGATGTGTTTGCTTCTTTTGCGATGGAAAAATATCGTAATCAGAGTAGAAAAGTAATCATTTATGTTATTTAATATTACATTTTTGTACGTTCTTGAATTATAATTTTTTATGTAATGGATGATTATGTAATTTAATAATGAATTTCTGATATATTAACAAATTATAATTTTTATCTTATATGTAATCTTTCTATTTGTAATAAATGTAAATTTTTTGGTACTATATTAGAGTCGTGTTATTAAGGTTTCGTGCTTTGAGCGCATGATTATATATTAATTATTTTGTGTTAATGAGTATTGAACATTATAAGTGTTGTATGGAATTGGATTTAAATTTAAGGCTTGTTGATCGGAATGAATGTTGTTGATAGCGACACGTGTTTATTGAGTTGAATGACAAAGCAATTCAATTGTTACTATAGCGCAGGAACACTATATGTATTCTTTCTCCACATTCACTCCTATAAACTCCCAATAGTAATAGTAAAACCTATATATAGGTATTCTTTTAGAATATATTCCGATTAAAATGTGTAGTTTTAAAATATGATTATTATTGGGAGTACATAAATCAATAATCCTGTAAAACTATTTGAAATAACAGAAAAGCAATAATAAAAATTACACTAATAGTTGTCAGCAGCATTTAAATATTTTGAAAATTAATCTGATGGAAGTAATAGAATCTTATGGCAAACAATACATAAACAGATTCTTATCTGTTACGATTTATTGAATGTGCTCATTTTTCGTATATGTATGTATGTGTGTATGAATATGAATGAAAGGTAAGTATTACATGAAGGTTAATCCTAGCTATATGCTTACTATCGCACTGATGTTTCCTAAAGTGGAAAATAGATGAATATTTTCTGAGTTCATTTAAATACGAAAAATGTGTAATATGTTTCTTGAAAAAATAAAATATGAATTTGAATGAGCGAGGCACTATCATCGAATGAATAAGACGTATGTAAAGTTAGAGCAGGATTCGATTTATTTCTGTGGCGGACAAACATGAAAACAAGATGTGTATGAGAACAATGAAAATACAAAGATCTTGTATGCATAGCTATCTACTTACGCTGTCCGCCGGTCACTTCCACTTACAACAGTATTTCTCGTTAGCTTTATAGTTGCAATATTAATTTTCTAAAGTTTATAATGAGCACATTTTCCTGATAGTAGTCTCACAAGACTTAAAGTTGAGGATCGACTGACAAGGGCAAATAAAACTATCAATAACAATTTATCGACCATCTTTGATGTTACAAAATAAATTGAAAAATAATTTACCGATTATTATGAAATGATTTGAGTAACGTTTATTTGGATGGGACTATTTTTACTTTTCCCTCAATTGGATTATTCCCCACTTTTTTTTTCTCTTTTCTCTCTTTTTATTTTCTGATGCAATTTTGCCTCTTTTGATTGCTTTCATAAATTTGTCGTGTAGTATCAGGATTAAAATATAGAACATTTCTTCATTTGTTACTTTCTCCTTCCACCTATGATTTTTCGTTCTTCTCTTAATCTACATCTCACAGACCTTCATACTTGTCTTTGAGTGGCATCTATATTTTGCTTTCATGTCATCCGTTGCTCTTGTCGCGTAACAGAATCTATAGATTATCCAGCAGATAACTGAATAATAGATCTTTGAGTGATGTGATCAAATAGTAAAAGAGTAACTGGTAAGGCAGCTCCGGAAGAGATTGTGGAAAAACTTTGGCTAACTGTAATATTGTGTTATATGAATGGCAGTGAAAGTTGGTATTAATGGAAAAAGCGTGAAAGAATGGTGAGTAATGTATAGCACATAGCTTTTGGTCTGTAACTAGATGACAAAAAAAAGTTAAAGCGAGGTAATTATGACTTAAAAAGGCATGTTGTAAACGCAAAAGGGTACGCTCTGGTGATGTAGGATATAGACTGACAAGGAAAAAAGATGACGAACGTGCGTTGGTTTATACGAAGCTAAAATATTTTAAAAAGAACGAAGATAAAAGTGTAGCTGACAACAATTATATATTGAAAAAGTGTAACTTTTACGTGCCACATTCGCAAAAAGTTAGTTATCAATGTTAGAAATAACGTCTTGACTGCGCAATTCGTATCAGTCATTAGTTTAAAAATATTTCAAAAATAACATATGTTTATGTAATTTTGAACATATATGTCGAAGATATATAAGCAAATGTTATATTTATAGCATTATCCTTATAATTACGATCAACAATATTTCCAATGTTTAAAATTAGTTTGTTAGAATCTAGTTTGTAAGGATATGTTGTACAAACTGTGTACAGTCTGTAGTATGTTTAGTGAATGAAGCTGGAATCGGAAGAAGATTGTAGTGGTATTGCTGTAACGCGGGTGTTGTAAATATTGTACAAGTGGTTTCAATGTGCACATAGTCGCCTCATTCATTAATAAATTTTTTAGATCAGTTTCTGCTTTTATTTTCGTATACTCCTGAAAAAAAAAAGCAAAAAGGGTGTTAACTGTAGTTTATGTATGATTTTTTCCCCATGGAAACCCACTGTAATGCAAACAATAAACATTAACTCAGTGGTTATCAATAACTACTTGTTATCTAGCTGATTCGAAATTTATCAAACGTTGCAGTTTATCTAACGTGGCTAAAGTATTGGCGATACGACGCGCAGGTTTAGAACTCCGATTAATTTATTATTACACAATTTCTTTGCAACATAACCGCAGGAAAAGTGCATAAAGGGAAATGTGTAAAATAACCATAGCTTTGAACTACAAAAAAACGCATGCAAAAATATAGTATATGAATATCGTTCGATAAACAGAGATAATCAGATAAGTATATGTTTATTGTGCGGGTTTTTCAATTTTTGCAATCCACGGAAAGGAAGTGAAATAAAATAAGAGCATATGTAAAAACGTGTAGTTATGTTTTTGTTAATTACCAAATGTGCGAGTAAACGATAATGAGCAACCGCAAACGTAAATACGGGACACCGAAGAATCATCTGAAGCTGTTGGTAAGTTTCACTAAGTTACGATTGACTTAATTTTAAATCTATCTTGCTGTTAGTACTATAAAAGGCGGTGAAACTTATGGAAATGGGCTGCAAAGGCCATAGTTACTTTTATCCGACTAACCTCCTTTACTATAGCAAGAAAGAGGAAGGAGTTTGGGCACCGTTGGACAACAATGGCTTGCCCTACGAAATACTATCGTATTTCGTAGGGCAAGCCGATATGAGCGTATCACCATCTCAAAGGCCGGCAACGCATTTGCGATTCCTCTGGTATTGCAGATGTCCATGGGCGTCGATGAACACCTTGGTGTTCCCGCTGCATATTTGCCCCCTTCTCTTATAAAAAAAAATACTACTAAATCTTATATTTAAAAATAGGCTTTTTTCATTCGCTTGAAATTATATCTTCTATCGAAAAAACAGTCAATCTTCAAAAGATATCCTACCTTCTGGGGAGAGGACAGGATTATGTGATATTCAATTCATTAAAATCCCTTCGGTCACCAAGTGCAACTAGTGAGAAGAACGGGATCTCCAAAGGAACGCACCGAGAAGTTGCCTTGCTGCAATCTGGAAAAAGAACGATTTGCATACAGGGTATATTATGATTAAGCTTAATGAAATACAAAATAGTGGAAGAAAATTCTTTAAAAATATATTATTGGATAACAATACCATTAGAACTTTAAAAAATTACATTGAACGCCATCATATCCTATCAAATTAAGCATGTATTATCCGTCTATTGTCGGTAATTAGTTTTTATTGTGCTGAGATAATAAAATTTTGTATTGATAACAGTACACAGAAAGTTTATTAATTTTAGATACGTTCAAATAGCGATAAATGCTGCAAACAAATTTCGTTGCTTTTAATAAAGACGTTTTTCATTCATCTAACACTTTTCTTTATTTAAAAATAAAACTGGTAAACTTACACTTTCTATGGACTGTTGGAAAACATGAAAATACAATTTTTTTTACATTTACCTGAATTCCACACCTACTCAGTTCTGGCAGGCGTTTAAAAACTTCGAATAACTTTTAAAATTAAAATTAATTCTTCATTCTCCTATGCTGTACAATATTTATAGTACTTCAGCTACATTGGGAACTGTGGAATGCTCTGTTGTATATAAGTAGTAGAAGAAATAAGTTATAAGTAGTATATAAGCAATATAATTCTTTATTAAAACATTAAAATACCCCTGGAATGACTTTGCTTACGTACAAGTATAATGATGTACAGGTAGATCGTTTAAATCAGATAGAAATCAAAATATAATCTAAGAGCAAGTAAGAATATGTAAGAGATGGAAACAGATAGATGACGTTCGTATGAGCATAAAGGACTGCGGAAAAAAGTGCAAAATAAAAATTGATTGAATTTTTTATGTACATTTTTGGATTGGAAGTATGGAGATGAGAACGTAAATTATATCCTTGGAGCAGTTAAAGTGGGGTCTTGCCATATTGTTATCCAAGAATTTGTCTCATGAAATAAACGTAACGTAATAATTCTATACTTAGGAAATATAGAAATTTAGTAGCAAATTATGTAATAGTTAGTCTTTGGATGTAAGTCTATGGCCACGGTAGATGAGGGGTCAGAGAGCGCATGTGCCAGTTTATGAACGGGCGTGCGGGACTGGGAACGCGGCAGAGCACCGCCACGCTTACGTGTGTTCTGATCGACCGGTAGCGCGCTAGTGAACCGAAGCCATCGCTCGCGACCTCATCATGCAACCCCCGCCTAGAAAGGTAAGTTTACAGCACGCATTCTATCATAACCCCAAAAATTCAAAATTATTACGAAACGTATTCACAATTTTTGGATTATTGAAACTTAATGAATTAGTGACAGAACGTATTAACACTTACCTTTAGTTATTTTTGTAATTATATAACAAAAATATTTCTGTCTTTTATATATATATATAAGTATAAAAACAGTGCTTTCGATTTTAAGCGAAAGATTAGTATGGCTAATTTAAGAATATCTAAAAAAATTGACATTTTGAAATTTAGGCCTAGGGAATGCTTTGATGCCAAATCATGTCATCCAAAAGATGAAAATCTCGAGAAGAGATCGATAACAATGTTTTCTGCTTCATATTTATTACGGAAAAGCGCTAAAAACTAGAGTTTTTTTAAGGTTTCTTTTAGAAAACTTGCGTATTACATTAATGAGTAACGTAAATATATTGAGTTAACAACGATAAAATAAACAAATAATAAAGGCTATATCAAAGAAACCTTTAAGAAATTAAATAAAGTTTAATTTAGTACAGTTTTAATTACCTTATTTAAAATTTAAAAAAATAGTGATAACAATATAGAAAATCATTTGTACCTGTTTTATCCAGTAAATAATATAACTTAACTTGTTATTTATTATATATATGTATGCATTTCATAGTTTTAAAAGAGTATACATTTTAGAATTTAATAATAATAATAATAATTTCATTGAATTATATTAAATAATAAAAATAAAAAAAGTTAATTTTAAGATAAACAAAAAATATATACTTATGATATTGCACATAATGTATTTTAAAAATTATTGTTTTAATAATCAGCCATTAAAAGTGTAAATGTAATTTTAAGATATTATTTAATTTACTACCCTTTAATAAGGTAATTTTTGAAATCATCGGCATGACCCCCTTGATACTTCAAAGATAATATAAAAAAATAGTATCGTTTTATAAATTTCTTGCCTGTATCTTAAATTTGTCATCGCATTCTTGACTATAACCGATCATAGCTGATCGAAGTGTTTTAAAAACGGTAGAATATGGATCATTCAGACGATGCATAGCGTCATCTATTAGCCGTGCTAAAAATGTGATGGGAACTGCGTATTACGCACTTTACATCAGCTAATGCGGCCATTTAAAAAAATAGGTCATTTGTCATATAACTCCAAATAAACGATGTGTGTGATCTATATTTCGGAAGCTATTCAGAAATTAACTCCCACATTCGGAGCTGGTCACTAAGGAAGGCGCTTACAGTAGATTTAGTAAGGGACTAATGTGACTAACTAACAATTAAATGACTGACCGTGGGTTTCTGAGACCGAAATCCCAGCTTGAATCATATTGTTATCTCTGTTTTGTCATAGATAATTACAGGGATGAGGATATGTGTTTACACCGAAAATGTCGCAAAACTAAACATGTACGTACCACTCGTACGTACATCTTTATACAGAGATTTAGATCTCAGAAATCTACGGTGAATGAGGCTGTTATTAGCAACAGATAAATGACGCGCGTTTTAAATACACGCGTTTAAACATTGTCGGAGGTTTCCGCTGTTGAAACATCTGTAAAATAACTTAAATTGCTAACTCCATTTTTTTCTAGACGACGAGGGAGACGCTAATCTTAATATATATATTTCTTGTGTGCGTGTGTATGTGACTGAACTCCTCCTAAACGACTGGACCAATTTTGAT
>JAOPJD010000025.1:6510048-6529180 GCA_026167825.1 Papilio polyxenes | reverse complement strand
GGATACTTTTTATCCCGTTTCCTTTTTTTTAATTCCGCGGGAACGGAGTCGCGGGCGAAAGCTAGTTTATAATATTAACAAGATTCCTAGACTTGTTTATGGCTTGTATGAATTTGAACAACATGTTTACTTTGATCTCATTTTGAAACTCACATAGAAATCTCGTAAACATGTACGTTACAAAAGCTTCGTGCCTATTCGTGCCGGCTAATTATTTCGCCCGCGTATTACATTTTTACATTTGTATAAAAATGTATTTAAATGTGTACATAAAAATCTTTTTATAGACGAGGCACAAGTTGAATAGCTCAGAAATAATTAAGAAAATCTCAAAATCTAGCGCATCACAAGAAAGTTATGTCTGTAGGTGTGTCTTTCCATCTTACAAGGGATAACAAAGAAACATTTAAGAAAGATAACATTTAATATTTTCTTTTCAAAATATTTGCGACAGGTTGAGCACCTGTCTTTTGTCGTACACATAAAAACAACACAGAAATGTAAAAAAAGATAAAATATTGAAAACACAAACTTGTAACCGAACGGCAGATAAATCCTAGAAATATCAATATACCTATGGTATGAAGTTACGTTACGGAATGAATAATTAAGCGTAAACTGCAAGGTAAGAACAATAGTTGCGGCAACCTGTCAGCGTGAGGCTCGACATCTCACAATATGTTCCGTTTGTTTTTGTTCTCGACTTCATCTGTACTATAACGGAATACGAATACTGTACACAGTGTACAATTCTTTTGATAGAAACAACCTTAGTTCTTACACAGCTAAACACACAAAAATCAAATCGATGTCAAGTTAATTATTAGAATGTGAATATATAAATCTTATTCGCGGCGAAAGCCTACAAATGTTAGAACAGAAAGTACCTGTCGTTTTATAACAGACAAGGTTAAATCTAAGGTTAATGAAATACACTATTTATTCGACTTAATAATGCATTATTAAAAACTAATAAAAGGTTCTAATCTGTAAATAAAAACCACATAGTTTTGTAAAATCTCGATTTTCATGCATGAAAAACAGCATTCGCAGTATGCACTACTTTACTTATTTCATCAAAGAAAAATGTGTTTTAAAGTCATCGTGAGCTCGTTGTAACTAACGAAGAGCATGCCACGAGTATTAAAACATAAATAGTAGATGTTCAAAGCCGATAAAACTGAAAATACTGGTTACTAAATGAAAATAGTAATTAATTGAAATTATATTTCCATCGAAAAGTGGACTCGACGACGTGTTGCTATTAATTGTATAAGTTATGAACTATGACTAAACTTTTACGAAACTAGGTGTGTGAAGACACCAATATCCAATATTAATTGCCTGAAACTTCTTCGAATTCTTTAGTAAGTACCTGTTATATAAAAAACAAAATTGGTTTAAAGTTGAATATCTTCAATGATTAAACTTTCATTGCTAAAGCAGTCATTATCTATTGACATGTATCAATAAAATTGTAGTGTATGACCGAATATCGAAAAAAAAAATTGTCTACATATAATTTGTATCTAATTGAGAGTTCCCATCGCCGAAGCACTTGTAAAGTATATCTCTACTTTTTCAAGGAGAGGGAGCGAAAAGACAATCATTTTGTACAGGTGTTACAGTGGAAACTTATAAAAGTAAAATAAAGTTATAATATGTTTTTTTTCAAGCTTTGTTACTTTTAAACACATTTACTTTGTTTGTAACTAGCTTTTGCCCGCGACTCCGTCCGCGCGGAATTAGAAAACTTAATCAGTCGCCTATCTGTTCTTCCAGACTATGTTCTACATCTGTGCCAAATTTCATCAAGATCCTTTGAACCGTTCCTGACATACCGTCTAACAAACATCCACCCGTCCATCTATCCATCTAAGCTTTCGCATTTGTGATATTAGTAATATAAAAAAATAAACTATGATTTTATATATTTAACTATATTTTTTACCTGATGTAACTTTCTCACGGTGAAAGGGTATTTAAAGCACTTTAATCATATAGTTTGCAAACTACACATCTAAAAACAAAGCACATTTTCCATTCTACATTATTAATAAATAAATTTGTAACTAGAAGTAATAGAAGTGTTGTGAAAATACAAATATGAAATTAAAAGGTTTTTTGATGTCTTTAAAATTACAAGAATCATCATAAAGCACAAGCTCTCATCTTATAACATTCAATCTTATAGAATCTTTAGATTTCTGGAATGGAAAGATAGTAAATTAACTGATTCAAACCTAAGACTCGTTTTCTAACAAGATCTTCATCTGTGACATTAAATATATGCAATCTAACATTAAATCAATATATTCATTTTGTTCCCAGGCTCTACTGAAGATATCTTCGGCCTATCTGAATAAGAAAATACCAAACATCCCTGACATTAAAGTCGATGGAGCTGAAGAAAAGTGGTATGTACTTGTTTTATTTTTAATACTGTCTCTAATACTTTTTAAGTAAACAGCTGTGCGTTATTTACATGTTCGATTTTAAACAGATCTAATAATAGTATGAAATTCAAATAGAACATAAAATAAGAGGTAACTCGAGAGCTTCCTTTGGTAGTTTGATTTACAGAACGTTTTGCACATCTTATAAATAAAAAGTCACTTCATTCAATGACGCAGTGTCACGCAAATTTACAGTCGTGAAAAAAAAATCTCGGTGCCCTCGACAACAAAAAACAATATCGTCAGTCACCTTTATCTCTTGCAATCAGGCGCAATGACAATTGTCGACAGAGAGGAAAAAATAAATGGATATGCCAGGTCAAAAGTGACCACTGTCATTTTCAACAAATCTGGCATATGTAATTTATTAAAATTCTTAATTTAGCTAACTGCAACCGACAGTGCTCGTGAACTGTCTAGCGAAATATTAGGTCACATCGTTGACCTCTTTAGGATATCAAACTGCAAGTCTATTACTGATTCTATTCACATAAATACATGTATACAAACTAAAAAACAGTTGGAATATTAATTTAAAAATTTATGATAGATAATGGTGACTAAATTCCAGCAAATTTCGATATATTGCTCTGAATCCTTATTAACATATTACGACGCATTTAGTTGCGGTTTTTAACACAAAGCCTCAGCATTTGTTAGTTAAAATTGTTTACAGAATTTATTATTTATGGTTACAAATAAAAAAGTTTATTTAAAGTAAATAATGTTTCAACATTGTAGAAAATTACATAATGCAAGATATTCCGCTATCTCTTGAAACGAAACTCTGCGTTATGCTTAGTATTGTAGAAATTATAATGAAGAAACCGAGTATTCAATTGGCTGAGTTAAAATTATAGGTTCAACAAACTTATATGGCACGGTGAGAGACGCGCTATGACTACGGTTAATTATGTCAGGAAATATATAAAGCCTATTTATAGTCAAACAAGGATATCTGGCCGATGAAAGAGGCGATTCTAGCGCTATTAGTTCCGTCTAAAAATATGTAAAACCTACGTGGGCATGGAAAATTGCATAAATAAAAAACATGACATATCAGCTACATATAGATATCTATAGACGTAAAAAACGATTTATGAAAGAGTAATGTCTTGACAGTTAGAGATAAGGATATTTGACCCGGTAAGTCAAACTAAATTATAACAGATCACTAGCGTCTTCCTATTAATGTCAAAAAGTGTCACAAAGTCCTATTCATACATATTTTCGTACTGTTGCTGTCGTGTAATTTTTTCTCTTTTATGCCATTTTCTATACCCTGGTGATTTTACATATTATCTGATATAACTAACCGCTATGGTGGCGCCTCTCTTACCGGGCTAGATATCCTTTTTAGCCGACTTCAAAAAGAAGGAGGTTATCAATTCGACTGTATTTTTTTAATGGACTACAAAGTAAGAACAAGGATCTTGTGGCACCTTTTTAGATTGACAGGGACATCTGTGTGTTTCTGTAGTTTATTTTCACCTGTTTGTATTCTATTGGGTCAAATGAGTTTGTCGGTATATAATATTACTAGCTGACGCCAGCGACTCCGTGCGCGTGGAATAAAAAAAACGTAATAAGTAGTATGTATTCTTCCAGATTATGTTCTACATCTGTGCCAAATTTAATCAAGATCCGTTGAGCCGCTCCGGAGATACCTTCAAACAAATATCCATCCATCGATCCATCGAAACTTTCGCATTTATAATATAAGGTTGTTGCATTCATGTATCCATAGGAAAGTATATATTTTACATTAAACAATATGAAATAACATCAGAGCACATCGTAGATTAGCAGACTGTAATTAAAACTACGTCTCTTAATTACTCAATTTAACCATATTAAAGATAGAACACTACACAATTACCTGCTAAATGGAAAATTACCACAAAACATATTTGTGCATTAAAGCTTTGTGGGTGTTTTCACATAAAATTATTATTTGAATATTAATAGGCGTCAGATGCGATGTGTAGTTACATTGAAGTGGAAGTTTATTGGAGCCGACGGTAACGTATTGTTCAATAGCCCTTCACATATGTTAATCAAGGATGTGCTGGAAAATGTTAAAGTATTAAGACTATCTTATGAAAAAAGTAATTACCGTGTAAGATTTTTTTATTTTGCGTATATAGTTTTAAATACATTTGTGTTCATATTTTTAAATAATCGCTTAGCGCTAAAGCTTAACCTTTTAATTCCTTGTTCACTTTCCATATCACAATTTAATTAAAATGCTTTTAATATGCTCAAGATATTATCGAACGAGGATATTAATATTGACAGCTTACATGGAGGGAAATGAATTATTATTATACTGTTCGTAAGAAACGGGATTCTAACCACGACTAGGCTGTTTGAGCTCCCGATATTTCGGCACAGTTGTATGCGCCATGATCACGGGTTGACTGGTGTTGTGCTGTAGTGTGTCAAAAACCTAATCGTGGTAAGAATCCGTTTTCTTACGAACTGTATATTAGTAAAAACCATGAAATTTGAAGTTATATATTTTAATATTATTAATTCATCATTTAAAGTCCCTTACTTTACATTTATTAAGAGAAATCTACGTTAGAGAACTGATTCTAATTTATTAAATAAAAATTATTGCTAAAGTTGAAATAAGATTAGCATTATATATTCATATTTCCTACGCCTCTCCAAGTTGAAGCAAATAATATTATACATACATATATAATATAATCTCTAAATGTAGCAACAGTTCCCAAGTGACATAAATAGCTTCATCTTTTATTTGTTATTTACCTATATTTTTTGTAGTAATTTTATACATGATCGAAAAAAATCCTTCAAGCATTTATTAGAGTGGGCTTTCTGTGTTAAACCCAAGAGCTTACAGTACATACTGTCTCATTATCTTGGAAGAAACAAAGATAAAACAATATTTCGGATGTACAAAGCTCTTTGAATGTCAGATTTTTTACTTTTCGATATTTTTGTAACGCTATATAAATGGAATTGAAATGTTTAATTTTTTTGATATACTTAATGGAATAACGAGGTTTTATATCTATAAATATGCTTTGCTTTTCAAACGAGAAAGTTTTCGTTTGGTATTTCAGAAACTGTAGCTTGCTTTCGCTTTACGAATTTGTATGCACATTGCCGCAAAGCGACTGCTCTTTGGTATTCAAATATTATTAGGCAAATGCAACTTGCTTCTGTCGACCTCTACGAAGCGAAAATGTAACTTTCCGAGCTTATGATATATGTATATTTTATATTACCATCACAGAGCGCTTGTTACTATTGTTCTACAACTGACTACATCAAATATGATATGCAGAAAATGGTCTGCGAAAGTCTAATAAACTTAAACGACATTAGGACTTTATTGTAATACAGCAGCAACTCAGCAGACTTTATCTTTCTCTTCTTATCCTCCAGAAAATTTTGAGAAATCTTTAGCCATTTAATCTCTCTGGAATATTAAGTGATTCTAGCTAATCTGAATACTTCACCTTTCCAGATCCATTTTGTCCAAGCATAAAAAGCTTAATCATAATCGATTCTACAGTAGAATTGGAAAAAGAATAAAGACGAGGATAGAGTAAAAGCAATGCTTACTACAATTTTCACGTGAAAACTAATCGACGCGTTCATACCCGTAATGCTTTTATTCTCTATTTCGCGTCACACGGAATCGGCGCTCCATTTGTTACAATAATTGCTTCTTTTGTTGCGCTTCTCGTTTTATCCAATATTTTACTAAAGTTCTTTAAAATAAAAGTGAAAAATGAAAAAAGACTTGACGCAAAATGTATCAAAGCATCTCTCAGAAATATCGTGTTTTAAGATAGAATTAGAATAATACAGATTATTGAATTTTACAACCTTTGAGTGGATTGTAAGTAAAAAGTAAGTGAGCAAGTTGTTGCGTAATATTTATTTTAATACATGTTTTTATTTATTATCTTTCTCTTTCTAGAAATATTCTGTGCCATCTCTTTCTAGTAGCATTCTAGATGTTTATAATTCTTACCATACTTCTAATAAGTTATGGCCAGAAAAAGAATTCTATCAGATAACTTAGCGGTAGCAAAATGCGTAGGCACTTGAATTATCTGTCAAAGATTTGGCGTTCGATGCGAATCTTAATAATTTTCGTTTTTAATCTGCATATCTTTACATATTCCGTAGTATATATTTTATTTAGTTGCCACTTATATGCATACTTAAACATATGAGTGTCGTAAAGCAGACTTTTTACATTTACTTCTTAAATGGAAGTCATTTTAATAATAATAACAAATTACACATTTAAATAAATAAAAATTACTTTTTAATAAAAAAGGTAGAAAAAACAGTAGTCATTGGCCGATCTAAAAAGGTTTATTAAGTAAGGTGCTCTGGCTATTTAAAAATAAATACCTTAATACTTTTTTTACAAAGTATAAATTGAATAAGAGAGATGTTTTATAGGTCAATAGGTCGACTGACTCATTGGATTATACCAAATAAATCCTAGTAAAATTTTATAAAGACGAAGATTTTCTATACTGTACAGCGTTAAACTCGTATAATTTGATCGTTTACAAGTTTTTTAGCAGCAATGTTTGTTATTTTTGTTTAAATTTGTATTGAATAGCTTTATGAAACAAATTCGTCAAACATGTTTAATCGTTTACCGACCTTGTAGACGTAACAATTACGAATGACGTCATTGATTTTTAAAAGGTTGCTAAATTATAACTTATATCGAGATATCGTGGATTGAATATAAAAGCAAGTTGTTTATTAGGAACATGTGGAATGTCTGGCGCACTGTACTGGAAGAAAACGAGAAGTTGGCCCGCGCCCGGCTCGCTGCCTGCGAGGTGTTCCAGCAGCAGATCGCTGACGAAGCCAAGTTCCTGCGCCAGCATAAGATGAACGTTGCTAAAAAGGTAACATACTAATAACTTCCGCATATAGTATTCTCCCTCTTTGTGTCACCTCTTTCTAGTGGATCACCTCGACATCTTCCTCAACTTCTCTCATACGATGTTTCCCCACTTCATGCATTACTTTGCAAGGTGGATGACGTTATGCATTGTAAAATATATTTTTACCCGACTGATAAAAAGGGTAATATTTTACGCGTGTATGTAAGCTTTTTAATGTACAATGTGGGTTTATATGTATGTATGTAAATTTCATTGTGACGGCCTAGAGCCTCAATAAATGAACCGATTTTGATGAGTGAGGTGTGATATGATTTGTCTTCTTCCAAGGCACGTCATTGGGTATATTATATTGGCACAAAGCACAATAAATAATAACAATAAATAAAACACAATATTTGAAATGAAAGCATTCAGACTTAAGTTGTTTCAGCATTATATCATCGGAAAATGTACGTAAATTCTAACCTTAACTATGGCTCATTTATCACATCCTTTCTAATGCACGTCGCAATCGCAGTCATCTGTGCGACAAACATCTCGAAGGTTACCAACTACTCGTACATTACACGAAGCTTTCGCAAAAACGAAATAAAGTCTTTTACTTTCTATTCACTGTTGTGAATACACATTACTTCCATTTCGTGAACACTCTGTCTAACTTCTCTCGAGTCATACAATACGTTTTATACTTACGCTGATATTTTCAATACCGTCTAGTATTTTTCATAGTAAAACATTGTAAATAGTAACAAGTGTATATATTACGCAAGCTTTTATATTATGTACCGTTTTGTATGTAATCAAATTATTTCTTCTATTATTAAATTAAGTATTAACCAAAACTTTTGCAAATTTCTACGTTTATCCGCTTGAACACAAACATATTGATATCAATCGGAATTATATGCAAGCGAAGTATACAATAGTGCCTAGGAGTAATTTGATATTTAATTTATAACTTACTTTACTACGTAGCACCACCTAGCATATTTAATAACTAACGCATGTCGTTCCTACATATCTTACAATTGTATAACCTTACTAACCATTGCCCGCAACTTCGTATACGCGAAATTAAAAAAGAAAACTTAATAAACAACTCATGTTCTTCCAGACTATGTTCTACATCTGTGCGAAATTTCATCAAGATCCGTTGAGATAGTTTCTAACAAACATCCCTCCATCTAAACATTCGCATTTATAATATTAATAGTAAGATTTTGCTCTAGGCAAAAGCCCTTTGACATGCGGGTGTGCGATATAAATGGTCTGCTTCCTACACATTTTTCATCTTTGTTATTGTGCTTTGCAGACTCAAACGAGTTTAAATTGGTTTGGTTACACAGCTCTTTGTCACATGCAAATGGGATAATGAAACATTTTACGCTGAAGCATTTTTATACAAATTTTCTCCTCCTCTCTGCACATACTCATTGAAAAGGACTACGTCTCTACTAAACTTTTATTGTAGGATGTGTCACGGAGATCTCAAACAATATTAAATACAACGCAAATTTTACTAATACCATTTCCAGTCACTGAAATTAAAACAACACGTTCAAATATTTCATTGCCAATTGTGGACAACTAGTTTGTGTACAATTAAATATTGCAACAGGTCTTTGTATATTTCATGCTTTTCGCACTACCAAGTCGGATCATATCGAAGTTGCAGAGATTAAAACCGTACAATGTTCCTGCAGTACGGTAGACGCACTCTTACGTGACATAACGTGTTTGTTTTATCGGAACTAATCTCTCATGTTTGATTTGTCTTCGAACATGCTACGAAAGTGCTACGAGATTACATCGATAGTTAAGTTATTTGTAAAGCAATAGCTATTTTAGAAAAAAAAAACTACTAAAACTTTACCAATAAAAACTGAGGTAAATTATGAACTTACGCAGACCAACTTCTTGAAATAGTCCTTATATATAACTTAAAATAATGTCTTCTAAAACTGTACTTTCATAAAAAGGTAAGAAGTTTTTGTTAAACCATTTAGAACTATAAGTTTTAGTTTGAACTAGCTCGGTAACAAACGCGTAATGAAAGTGTCAACTTAGTTTTCACCGACAACCTCTAACGTGATTAATTAACGCTGCAGGTTGCATGTCCTGATGTTCCGTGTAAACGGTGCGCTCCGCACCAATGCAAATTTACCTTCCTACGGTCGAGCGCTGGTCACTGAATGCACTAAATGAATTGACGCCGTACTTGATTAACTTAGAGGTGAACTTGTTGGACCTGAACATTCAAAGGAATGCAAATTAAATGACTTAATTTATTAGATATCGAAACGTTTTCATTTTTCTAGAATCATATTAATGTTGAGAAAATTGTGTGAAATAAAAAAGCACAATTTCTATTTACCCTGATATTATTTAATAAAAATGTGGGTCACTTAAAAAGATTACATTTTGGAATTTCTATATCAATTACTAGTTATAACAGTTTCTTACAGACCACAGCCCATAGATGCTCGTAGTCTAAGAGCCGTTGTGAGGTCGACCTTAACCTATTTGATAACCAGTTGAGACATATTTTTATCAAACATTATTGATTAACAAACATGCCTATGATACGTTATTTTGAATTAAATTATTACTTTCAATCAATTTTCTTTTTTGCAGTCCATCCTATACGATTGTTTTTGTAATTATATTATCTTTGTATCAAATTGGATTGATTATTAGATCGGTGTAATTACCTATATTGACTTACATGTTCACGCCTGCTGACAAATTAGCCATGAATAGTTAAATTCTAGCAGTTGAGATTAAATTCATTGGGTTATCAAAAGAGTAAAGACGATGAAAAAAAATCAATTCAATCACAAATAACTTTGAAAACATTTCGATAGGCAAATAATCATAGGCATGTTTGTTAATCAATAGTATTTGATAAGAAATATGTCTCATGGGGTTATCATATGGATGGAGGTCCACTTTCAGTGACATCTAGTAGGCAATAAAAAGTTGTAGAATTTTTGCCTGCTTTTAATATACAGAAGAGACGATATACAGGATGAAGATTAATAAATTACTAGTTATAACAGTTTCTTACAGACCACAGCCCATAGATGCTCGTATATAATTCCTTTTCGATAAATTCTGTCCTCGACCAAATTCACTAGTTATTAAATATGGTAATTTGTTTATTAGAACACCGATTTACTGGCCCAAGCGCACAAGGAGCTACAAATGAGCGTGCTCGATGTTGACAAGACCAAGAAGCTGTACTTCGACGAGGAGCACACAGCTCACGACGTGCGTGACAAGGCCAAGGACATCGAGGAAAAGTAAGTGCATTCGTATACCTCTTCAACCTCGTGTCTAGTCGCGGTTCATTGTAATTCTTATAATAAAATGTATTTCTCGGTCACTGTTCAAAAATTATCAATATTTCTCACATAAGACAGAATTCCGTGAGAACGAGTTACAATTCTGGCGAAGCCGTCTGCCGCCGGCTGCTGTCTCATAGCTTTAATCTGTTAATTGAGATTAACGTCGAGTTCTAATGTCGCCCGATCCTTTGACTTATTAAAGCTCCAAAGCTTCTGTTACTCTAACCGCATTTAGGTGAAGTAAAATCTAAATATTGATTCTCCGAAGTGATAATCAACCTAACTTCAACTTTTAAAAGTCACAACGTTTCTTTAATAAAAAAAAATTAAACTTGTGTTATTTTCAACAAGTTACTCATTATATTAGATTTTGTAAAAAAATAATGTGCATGTCGGCGGAACGGTCTTAATATTTTATACTGTAAATGAGCGGGCGGTAAGTGAGTGAGAGGTTCACAAAGATTACAAAATACAAAAGCAAAACAAGTTCCTCTGAATTATTCACTAACAGACTCTCTTTAATATTTTCTTAGTAGCTAGACTTTCAGAACCTGAACCATTTTAATATTCATACGTTTAAAATAGCTTTTTGCTTCAATAAAGACTCCTTTAAATGTGACATCATCACGTGATGATATGCATACGTGTCTTAAAAACATGTGAGAAGTCTTTTTCTTTACACAAAAACTACCACGTGTAACAATATATAACTTTCATATCAATAAAATTAAAGTGTCGGTAAAAATAAAAACATAAGCGCCATCCATCATACCTCGATTCAATGTTCGTGTTTTAGATTTAACGGAATTTACACGTCAGAGTGAACAGAATTCGCTCTCCGTAGTCTGTAATTCCTCACATGTACATTGATGTAGTACCCTTACTGACGTGGATATTATAGTGCATCTATTGTCCTGTATCGTATTGCTCCTAGCTTCGGCTAACTGGCAGTGATTCAATTAAGAATTGAATATTTCACTGACATGGTACATTCTCTAAAGTTTAACTTAATTCAATTATGTCTCAGTCTGTTACGGTACACAAATTATATTTTTTAAATATCAGAAATAATTAATAATTACTTAATACAGATAACTTTTTTTACTTTAGATTGAAGAAGAAGAAGGGTTCGTTTTTCCAATCCATTACATCTCTTCAGAAAAATAGTGCTAAAGTTTCATCTCGTCGTGACCAACTCGAGGAGAAATCTACTGGAGCGAGAAATGATTACTTGTTGAGCATTTCTGCAGCTAACGCTCACCAGGTAAAAATATTAAAATCAAAAAACGTAGTGCAATTTGTTAATCAATTATTGTACAAAAATATATTTTTAGAACCGATACTTTCTGGTGGAACTTCAAACATGCATGCAAAATATGGAAGCTTCAGTTTACGAAAAAGTGTCTGAGTTTCTTACTCTGATGGGTCGCACTGAGCTTTTGACTTGTTCTGCCACTCAGCACTCCTTTGGTAAAATTAGGGATCAAGCCCAACAATTGACAAGGGAGTACAATTTACAATGTCTTTACCTTTACTATCCCGTGCTTAAGCAACACATTCAGGTAAGAACTTTTCATTAAATACTTCTTAATATACTGAAGGTTATCTTTCATTAGTCATGATGTTTATTATTTGTGATTTATATCAATCTCAAGAGAATTCAAAAAGTTAGTAGCAACTATCAACCACCGACTACGCATCGATTGGTAATAGTCTTCTAACACAACTCTTTCCAGGGCACACACGCAAAAAGGAAAAATAAACATTTATAGATTCTAGATTAATTAGATTTTACATTTAGAGATTTATAGATTTGTATACAATATTCATACGTATGTCCTCCACGTTTAAGTAAAATATTATTAAACGTAATTAAATATTCCGCCTCAGGTAATTCATTTTCCCAGTGTTCTTCGTTACAATCAGTCGCCGTTTGTGAATTTATAAGCACACCGGGATTCACTCGTCTATAATTAAATACTGGAAAAATGTTTATAAGCGAGAAAAATGTAAAACATTTTAACTTATGCATTTTCCACGTCCTGTAATTTACACAATCATAGTACCTTTACGGCACATTGCGACATCATTTTTAATTGCTCTTACTTGACTTAAAACATTTTTGTAGTATGAATTTGAACCATGCGATAATGATCCCATTGACACCGTGACTATGGAGCACGAGTCAGTGTCGCAAACTCTGGCACAAGAAGCTCGTCGTTGGGCGACCCGTGTAGTTCGGGAGACTGCTCTTGTAAGAGATGCAACCCGCAAACTACAGCTTTACCAAGCAATGCGCGATGCAGGACAGAAAGTAAGATTCAATTAAAAAATATAATCTGACTTAACATTGACTGCAATGCAAATACAAATATTTAATTGTAACCAGGTTGACCCTAACGATCCCAATGGACCGGAATTAGAAGTGCGAATGGATGAGCTACGATCAAACATTCGTCGTTCTGAGACATCGCGGGCAAAATATGAGGCTAGACTGGAGTGCTTGAGAACTAGCGGTGCTCCCGTAGACGAATGGCTCAAGGAAATTGACTTATTGGCCGTACAAGATACATTGCCGCGTAGTAGCAGCCTGCTTAGCGTTCGTACCGATGCCTCGGGCGCAGCTGTACGTAATGACTTTATCTGTTTTGAGTTTTGTTTTAAAATTTATTACATTACTACGTACTTCATATTCAGGATCAACCTAGCTCGGATTCATTCTATGACAGCGATAATACTGAGGGTGAAGCAGGTACCTCTGCCGCTGCTACAGCTGGAACGAGTGGACACCAGCGTACCACGTCCGATTCTCAAAACGAGGATGAGCAAGATGAAGAAGTTGATGGTACTGATATATACAAAGATAATAACGATAGATATTTCTATACTATAAAATGTAAACTTCTGTTTATTTTCTAGGTGATTTGGAAGAAGATCGTATGCGTATAGAGCAGCTGACCGTTGGATGGGATGATCCAACTCAAGTTAATTGGGACGAGTCGGAATCTGAGCCAGCAGCCCCGGAGACTACTACTGAGGCACCTGCTGCCCCATTGTACAAGTGCACTGCTTTGTACTCTTACACAGTAAGTTCTACAGCTAAAAATATCAAACTTCTTTGCAAAAACAATGTACAAAAATGCAAATTTTAAAAAATTTTAGGCTCAAAATCCGGACGAACTGTCTATTATTGAAAATGAGCAACTGGAAGTGGTAGGAGAAGGTGACGGCGATGGTTGGCTCCGTGCTAGAAACTATCGCGGAGAAGAAGGATACGTGCCCCATAACTATCTGGATGTGGAAAGGGAACAGGTAGGTACAATTCGCTGAGGATTAAAAGGAAAGGTAATAATTTGAAAAACAAATGTTAAAATAATAATGTGACTTGATTTAGCCTTCCAGTACACCAGGACTCGTTACTCAAATTTCCTTCTCTTCTGTGGACTATACCGTGGAAGGAGAAGATGCTGATGTGGTGGTATCGCCAGATCAAATTTCAGTGATCTCGGCTCCGACCGCTAAACCCGAGGAAGCGAAGGTCGAAGAAGCTCCTAAAGCTGAGGCACCGCCTCCAGAACAGTTGCCCACTCTCGGTTTTTGTTTTGCTCTTTATGATTATGACGCAGAAGCATCCGATGAGCTCAATCTCGAGGAGGGACAGGTAAATATTTAATTACAAAATACAGATCACAAAATTATAGATAATAAATTCTCAAACCTAATTCCAAACCAAAATTTAATAATTAGCGAGGTATGGAAAATTTAATTTTAGTTAACCTTCAGTCAGAGCAAACGATGTTTGAAAGCTGAAGCCGACGCATATTACATGTATTACGCATATTTGAAATAATCTTTAGTGAAAGATACGCAGTTATTAAACTTCTACGTCTTGTAATAATAAGTGATCAAATAAGTGATGTTTTTAAATAGATAGAAATAGATTTAGATAAACTATATATATTCATACCATGTTTGACTATTTCGAGCGAAATTGTAGTGAAATACTGTTTCATTTACAATGATGCTGGCGCAGCCACCTAAAATAGGTCTTGGTCTCTATTCTTTCCAAAATATTAACTTCTATTTCTGAACAGATAATTCGTATCGTCTCCCGTGAGGCTCATGACGTGGATGACGGCTGGTGGCGTGGAGAAGTTAACGGCGTCGTCGGCAACTTCCCCTCGCTTATTGTCGAGGAGTGCGATGAGGTGAAGTTAAACGAATATGCCATAATATATGCCAATCTTTTACCTTTGTATTTATTTGCAAAATATTTTAAGAACAAAGGAATGAGTAGAGTTCACCTAATTTCTTTTTTCAATTTTCCCATAGTCACTTTACAGACTAGATAGACGTTGATCAATGCATTTTTTTATTTAAATCTTGGAAATGTGATTAGAATGGAGAGCCGCTGAGTACCGGCGAAGACTGGACTCCGCCAAGCTCTGCCCCGCCTGTGTTTTCGTCTCCACCGAGGACTCCCGAAGCCGGCTATGATGAGGAGGGTATGATAACTTTTATATTGTCTCTCATTTTATTTTCCTTTCTGCCGCCGCTCGCACTGAAACAACTACTTTCTCTCTTGCTCTTATTTCGTCCTATCTCTTAACCGATTGTGTGTTAACGTAAAACAGTGTTGTTCCCGTTCGAACGGTAAATGTTTGTGTTGTAGATGTATCTTACGTGTTTTATTGTAATGTTAAACACATTGTAGCGGAATAATGTGCAATTAACGCGATAGATAGCTTTTTTTGGCTGATTGGGTAAATGGTTGTCGTTTTAAGCCCCAATTGGAATGGTATTTTGTAACATACTGTATGTTGGTAGAATTCGTTAGGTAATACGGCGCTGAAAATCATAGGTCATCTACATTATCATGTTTGCATGAATAATTGTTTAATTTTGCACGATTATGCAGTAGCGGTAATTATTATTCAAATAAATATAAATATAAATCAAATAAATGTCATGAACTATTTATCGCCGTGTTGATATTTATACAGCTAAATTATTTGCACGGCAGAAGACATATGTTGTTATAAAATATTCTAGTTAAATTGCAAGATGATGTGTGCCTTTGAACAGTGCAATTGTTTATCCTATGTCAATCTTCGTTGTGTTTCCACCTTCAAGTTTTTCCACTTGATATTTCAATGACTTCCTGTCACTTAAATCTTTCTTCCCGCTGTAAATGTATGTATGAAACCCAACACGATAAAACAAAACTAAATCTCTATAGTTAACATGAACGTAGTATCAAAAAATTCACTTTTAAAGAATGTAAAGAATTTGATAAACATCAGCCTTTGTTAACTATAGAGAGGTTTCGCGTTGATTTAATATTGTTCGGGTGGTTTTTGTGGTTGAAATATATGTACCCTATCCCTGGACGCCGCTAGTTGTCATGATGGATAACAACAATAGTAAGAGCGTCGCTCCGCCGGTCGAGCCCCCGCCGCCCCCGCCAGCCGACCTCGGCGACTCAATGGACAGTCAACCTGACTTCAGCTTTAATTTAGAGCTAAGTAGGAACCAACACGAGCAATACGATCTTCAATTCGACGAGGCAAACAATACCCACGTCACCCCGGCTGTCACCATAGTAGGTAAGTATGCGTGTTTACGGAAACCACTTCAATGTTTAGTTTACAAGAGAAGATTATTTTCAAAAGATAAAATTGGTACAAAATATTTTTTGTGTTATGTGTTGTACTATACGAGTTTTCTCTTTTTTAATTTTGTATACGAATGTATGATACTATGTTAATAATTGCAGCATTTATAAAATAAGATATATTTGTGTCCGGTGTAACTTAACAAGTTCACCCATACAAAGTTGAACTCAAGTTCAGTGAAAAGTGGATGATGCTCATTATCTGCTTGATTTCAGCTATATGATAATGTGATAGATGAAACACAAGTACAGTGGAATTCGTTCGCGGTATTCCAATCTCCAAAGTGAAAATGGCTTAAAACGCCTTATCCCTAAAAGTCTAAAAACATTGTTATACATAAATACGTATTACAGTATACATTTGTAAGTAGTACAATACAAGTAACTGTCATTATGGCATTTGGAGTTGAGAGTTGCCAGGTTTTAATTTAACTGGAATACCACCAACGATCGTGCTTGTTCGCAAATTATGTAATTGCGTAATATTAATCGTATCCGAATTCTTTTCATGCACCAGTCGATGAAGTTGTCGGTGATAATATTGAGGATGAGGTTTGCTTTTTGTTTATAAATTTTGTAATAAAATATTAGGCATGCTTTTATTTCTTGCAGCGATTGTTTTGCAGTGTTTCTGTTTCTTGGCACTTGCTGCTAGATTTTACAGTGCCAGATGTTACACAAGGAACTTTCTGAAGCGTTGCAACAAATTGTATCAACTTTTTATTAATTACATTTCCAAAAGTAACAACCGTCTATGACTTTTAAAACACTTACAACATTTGGCGCTTGAATAATTAGACATAGCGTATCGATAAACGTAATAAGCTTTAGTAAAGATGAAATAATTAAAAGACATGGCTATTTTAATAAATACTTTGTCTAATACATATAATATGTTGATTTTTGAATTTCCATTCTTGTTTTTTATTTATTAAAATAGAGTTATAAAATTATACTATTTAGTAATATTTCAAATGAGAAACATCACATTCCATATAACCATTATTAGTTCTTCCATGGCTTTTCATTCTGCATGATTAATGCATGCACATATTTAAATTGTGACAAATAATTTAATAGCTATTAAATTATTTATAAATAATTGTTAATTGAGATTAATGCTTAAATATTATTGACTCCACGATTTTATGATGTCCTTATGTGTCTTTCCTGTTTTTAAACGTGTGTTATGCTAATAGGACGAAGAAGTGCAGTCCCCTCCGCCGCCACCGCCCCCATCTCAGCCCAAACCTGCGCCTCTGATTGTTGAAGCCGGTGGCAGCGGCTGCGGCCTCGGAGTGGCGCAGATTGTGATCACGGCCGCTACACCCATGGTCGAAGAGCCTGACCAGCCGTTCCCTCCGCCAGAACAGGAGCCCCAACCCCAGCAAGACGAGAACGATGACGAAGAGTCCTCGCTCTCGGAGCAAACGGCCGTGTGCTTGCGCGACTCCGGCGACGGCACGGCGCCCTCCGCCCCTCACCCTGCATCCAGCTCCACTGCGTCCGAGGGCGAGTCTACCGGCGCCTCGGTAGCCTCCGGTCCCCCCACCGCGCCCCAGTCTCCCCCCGCGGCACCGCGAGCTGGCCGAGCCTCCATCCCCGACGAACTGGAACCCGCACAACTCGCGAGGCTGACCGACCTAAAGGAGTCTAACGCTTAGATCTGAAGTCGCCGCTGACTGAAACTTCTTACTCTATCTCTAAGCTCTGTAATCGATGTTACTGACCCGTCGGTAGGTTTATTTTTCAAGGATGCTACGCGATCATCCCCCAAATATTTAACTAAAACTTTTATACATACATATATATAGTAGTATCTAATGATTACTATATTTGATCAATTTTGTGATCTGTATCACTAAAGAACATCGCGCAAAATATTATTTACTTACATGAAAATAGTAATAAAAGTATTACATAAGAAAAAAAATCGAAAGGTAATTACTTCCCACGTGTTCATTTCTTTATCCACACTATTGTTTTGGTTACCATGGGAACGACATGACCTACTTAAATCTTTAACACTCTAGCTATGGGATGGATCTTAAAAAGTATAATACGGTTCGCACTCACTCGTTGGTCTCTTTGCGATTGTTTAAATAGACCACTAGACCGTTTCTCACCGCATGCCTTTTATAAGGTCCCTGAATTTCGACGGTAGTTATGCAGTAACAATTACTTCATCATGTCAAATAAGCTTAACTTAGTTATTAAGCTATTTACGAACTTTTATACACAAATTAATAATTAGTCAAATTACTTTTAGTATTTGAATATTTGACAATAGAACCAATAGAGAAGCAAGAACTTTGTTGAAGTTTGTAATTGACTAGTATTTACTACTTTTTGTATTAAGATAACAACATCGCAGGATCTTAAACTTTTATAGAGTATATTATGAATATATTCCTTAGGCCTAGTTAATTCTAATTTTGTCACTACGATAATAAGAAAATAATACTTATATTATGTTTTCAAAACACATATATTACATTATGATGTTACATAGACATTGTTTCAAGCGAGAATTTCCTCGATGTCCTTACTCCTTTAGTACTTCTATGGATTCTGTCGAGTTAGTGACGTCAAACAAACTAGAACATCTATTGGCCGGTTAAACATCGTTTTAATAATATTTTGTAACAATCACTCTAAGCTACTCAAAACAAAATAGGGCCCACCATCTTTTTGCCCCTTAATTTATGTGCATACATGATTATTAAATTTTTACAA
>JAOPJD010000025.1:6489859-6509948 GCA_026167825.1 Papilio polyxenes | reverse complement strand
TTAGTATATGAGTTATTTATAAACACGATTAGAGACAAAGTTTCGGTGGGCCCTATTTTGTTTTGAGTAGTTTATATTCAAGAAACAAGTATCAAATTCTTATTTTGCTCCGTAAGCAATATATAAATGTAGTATAGTACTTATTTTACAATTTAAGTTTTTTTTTAATATTTTATTTTAGCAAAATTGACTTATTGTAAATATATTTTACAATTGGCTAATTACTTAATTTAAAAAAATCAATATTTCCATTTTGTTAAAACCACACGTTTATGTTTTTAAAAGTTATTTTCTTGATTCGATTGCATTATAAAATCGCCTACAGTGGCCTAACAACTAAATAAGTCAATAATCTTAATAACTTATCGAATATACGTTTGCAGCGAGAAGCGGTCGAAAAGTAGAGATAATGTACATAAATAAATATGTATTTAGTAACTTCTAGTTCGCTGGTACAGCACGTATATAAGGAATGTCAAATAGATGGCATGTTAGCGTTATAGCCGTAGATATAGCGCGTTGTCTTATATCTTGATAATTTCGGAACTAATTTGTTTTTAAATTTTAATTATCATTTTTGCATTAATAAATGAAACGTAGTACATACTGTGCCGACCCTCCGAAAGAAACATTATGACAAGGTACATGTCTAGTGAAAATAGTTCTTATTTTTAAGTAACTTATGGTTTAACATTTTTGTTTTAATACTTTACTGTAAGTTAAAAAGGAAATCAATATTTCCATGTTTTGATCCATTTATCGGGACAAATCCCAAGATTTGAAGAACACTTTGAGAAAAACTAATTTTCATGGTGAAAAGGTATTTAATTAGACTGCAATGAGATGATATATCACTTTGGCGGTAACGAGCAATTTCGTATTATTTATTTTTAGCTACGTCATTAACGGAACTATACGGATGATTTCTGACTTGACTCTAGACATACAAATTTTATTTCTACTTATTGTCTTTTTAAATAAATGTACTTATGCTGAAAATAACCTAATATAGATCAATCAAAAAGTTTTTTAATATTAGTTTAAAACTTGAAACTGTTAAGATATAACCAAAGCGCAAAGGAAGTTTGGTATAGGAAAATTAGGTTGTTATTACCACTGGATAATGTATGTGAAGAGGAGGTGGGCAATTTGTGGTGAAAATGTTCAAAGTCAAATAATCTTAAGAATATACAGGGTGTTACTACCTTCTCGTTTCTGCTTCATCATAATTCTAAATAAAACATTTTCGCTACTTTGTAATACTTTCTTTACAGTGTTACATGCTATCTTACTAAAACTATTGGAGGGATATTTGTTTACTTTATTATTTAATCTTTTCTATTAATGTAGAAAATTTTATAACTAAAAAATTAATTATGACTTTTTTTTAATCTGTTACCACGGGTCCATAATACTTATACGTATTTCAATTATTTGTTTATAACCATTTCACAATTATAAACGTAGTTAAATAAATTTTTTTGCTTAAGAATATATTAAATGTTGTGTTATAGAATTAAAAAAAAATATTGTAGACACAAATATGTAATTACACGTTAGTAATAACGTAATTAACGTTAATTGTTTAATGTCAGTAGAAATAGAAGGTTCATTATCGATCATTTTAATAATTATATTATCGTCGTTCATCGGTCGACTTAAATAGCAAATTAATGATTTAAATATTGCTACGCTGCTACTAAGGCTTTAGTGGAAATCATATATTTAATCGTAGCTATCAATAAACGATCACTATTAACTAGAACTGTATTTAGTTATTATTTTATTTAGTTCGCTAAAATTCGTTAAAATTTTATTTTAGTTCTTATAATTAAATATTTAATTTTTTTTATTGTTATCAAATACCTCAGTATGATTCTTTTTGTTACGTCGAAATGGTTGTGGTAGATTTTAAAAAAGTTTTGTTTATTAATTAATTTTCATTTAAATAAATTCTTATGATAATTTTTCACATAATTTATTCAATGTATACCACGCACAAATCTATAACATGAAATAATAATCTCATATATAATATTTAGCTTGGAAAAACCATACCAAAGGAAACCATCTCAAAATATTTTGCTGCTATTTTAAGTCGCCAATTCCACAAAGCGAGAGAACCGCAGCGAAGTGTAGCGAAGATGCGGTGATAACATCGCATACCGTAATGGTTACGTGACAATTACGTAGCACATAGTGTCGCACGCGCAGCGATTTCGTACCGTATATTCGTAGCGATCCCACGGCTAGTCTGTAGCGACTTGTAAAGCTTACGCAACATATCAGCTAGTATTCGTGTCAATACGATGTATAATCTCGTAAAGATTACTAAAATATGAATAAATGCCGGATTCTTAGTAATTCTTTCGCTCATGCTACGGTTGACTCTAGATTAGGCCTATATTTACAAAAAAATATTTATAAACATAATCATCAATTTCCTAATAATTTCATCAAAATTCAACTAGAGTAAATTGTTTTAAATTATTAAACACTTGATATTTGTAGAAAATATTTTCTATGGTTTTTGATGTTTTAGTAATAATTATAAAAATTAGTAGAGTTACCCATCAGCTTAAATAATTAATGCTGCGAAATTATTTCATAAATATTAAGATGACATTGTATTACATTTATGACGTGTTTCGATGTTTTAAATAATTCAATGATATTTTGCTCTCGGAGAGGATTGTAGCACTCTGTAGAACATAATATCTCCAATCACTGTATCTAATAATGCACTGAAAGTTATTTACTAAATACAAACTGAAGATGTTTGTGGTATGATATTACTTTACCTAGAAGTGTTATCATATTAAAACTTTGCTTTGTCTTTGAATATATTGGAAAAGTAATATTAGTCACTTTAGTCGGTGTGTTGAATAATGCTTAAATATATAAATACACACTCAGATTCTTGTTTTATTTTAGAATTTCTATTTATTTCTACGGTTTTACGTAATGTAATTGGATGGCTATAAAGGTAGAGGAAGACCAAAGAAATGGATGGAATGTGTGAAAGAGGATATGCGTAAGGTGGTGAATTAAAAAAATTACGACTGATAGCGCCCCCCCCCCCCCGTAGGGATAAAGGCAGTTCGATGATGATGATGACCTCTGTACATTTACGTCAGTTTTCAGTGTTTTAGTGAAACATACGTTCAAGTGGTGAAAAGGTTTTAAATGACAGATCGCTCGAATTTTAATGGAAAAGTTAGAAAAACAACTTTATTTTTAAAATTTTGACATTAGTGAAGTTGATCAGATTTAATATAGAGCACCATTTTACTGCAGTAATTGTATTTTTGTCTGAAAACATTTAAATATTTCTATGATACGTCGATATGAAAATATATTTGTTTTCATTGAATAGGACAACATTTTAAGGGAAACAAGTTATTTAAAAAACATTTGATATTTTTTTAATGTGTTTTTAATTTGTTACAATTAAATACCTTTAATACCTTTAAAATTAAATTAATAATACAAAATATCCCGCATTCTGAGGTAGGTTAGATTGTGTTAAATAATTATGATTTATAATAATTGACACCTCTGATAATGCTCTACATAGATAAAAATGCTTTAGTAACTAAACATTAAATTTACATAACTTTGTCTCAAATATTCGCGTTACAAAACAACAAATCATCAATACAATCTAAATTTCATTCTTTAATATTTTTCCATTTAGAGTACATTTAATATTTAAATATTTATCATTTCAAACAACATTCATTTTGTACTGATCGTAAATTTCACGGAACATATCGCGACAGTTCATTTTTATTTTAAGTTTTGAACAAAGTAAAAATACTCCAGATAATTTTCTATGGAGTGAATATATTTCTTCAGGAGGTGGGCACAATCTGTGAGTTAATATAGTCGGTACTAAATCTTGTATACGTCTCGTTGTCTTCTGTGTACCGAAATCAAATTCTCCGCTACCTTCACTTGTGAATACTTCGCCCATTATCATCACCGTGTCGACGTGGGATTCTTCCATTATCTGAACATACAAAAAATAGTTAAAATAAATATTAAAATTGGCTATAAGTTTTAAAAAATTATAAAACTCGACTGACTACCCCTATAACACTTTGGATAAGATAATATTAAATCTTACTCGTTGAAATTGATTCAGATATACTCCATTTAACAATTTAAATTATATACAAATCCACATACATATTTTTTTTTTAATCAAAAAGGTGACAAACGAGCAAATGTCCACCTGGATTCGCCGAAATAGCGAGGCGACCGTTGCCCATAGACATCCGCAAATACAGATGCCTTGCCTACCTTTAATCAGCGGAGAGGGAGATGTATAGAGAAAGGATATTTCCCCTTCCTATGCGTCCCCTCTTCCGTCAAATCCACTTCCGAAGATCGAAAGGGAAAGAGGACTAAAATTAGGCCTCCGGCACCATAAACATGCATACGCGCGAAAAAAATAATAAGTAAAAGTTAAAATAACTCACATAATAACTAAAAGTAATATGTTATCCAACAAAACACAGACACAGACTTACTTTGGATTCATAACCGGTAAGAAACTTCATGTCACGTGACATCCGCAATATGGCCGCGCGATCACCGTCTGAAGCCGCTTTGATTATTTCAATGTACTGATCCATGAACTCCTTAGAATACTCGCGAGTAGCACCGAAATCCAATAAAACAACCTAAAACAATTACATGAATTTACTTTAAAAAAATATCATAATATTAAAGTTAAAATGGAATAAAAAACTTTAAAAAAATTGTTCAATCACAAAATGACTTGACATTAAAAAATAAAATTATATTATAGAAGGCCTGAAAAAGGCCCAAAGTTTTGTACATTGCATAATAATAATTAAAAAAGTTAAGTCTTACATCATAAATAAAAATTAAATATTACACAGAAATAAACTGTTAACCAAACTACTAAAATTATGACTTCATCAGTGAGGAATAAAAAAAACTTAATAAGTAACCTATGTATTATTCCAGACTATGTTTTATATCTATGCTAAATTTAGTTTAGAGTCTTGGAGATAACAAACATCCATCCATCCATCCATCCATCTAAGTATTGTCATTTATAATATTAGTAAGATAAAAATTCTTTTAAAATTAATTCACTGTAAATAATAATCACATGTTCAGTAGCAAACTGTTTACCTGTTTAGTTGATGTGTTGTAGAAGAAATTCGCCCAGTTGGGATCAGTCTGCATACAACGCAACACAAACATCTCACGCAAGCACAACTGCATTATTTTCCTCGCTATATCATAACGTAACTCGTAAGGTGCGTCAAATAATTTATCTAAAGGTGTTCCATCGATTAGTTCAGTTGTTATCACCTCCGCTGTACAAAGATCATCTGAAGGACATTATACAAAACTTGTTAATTTTTCTGCCATGTAAGGTTCTGGCAAGCAGCAGACGTCCGGCCATAAAATTAAACTAAACATTAAAGCTTTAGTTTAATTTACATAAAATCCTGTGAGTCAATTAAACTTGAGAGGGATAAAGTCGGGGAAAATATGATGAAAGGCTGTTTAACTTTGGAGGACTAGCAACTCATCCTAGCATTGTATGGATAAATATTTATGTTTGAAACATTTTGTAAGGATTTTGACATGAATTATAACCATTATATTCAACAATTAGCAAATGTTTACAATGGTGAAAGAATTTTTAAAATGTTCAATTTAATTAAGGAAAAGAAAGAATGTTTAATATAAGAGAACAAAAAGATAATGACAATATCTAACCTATAACATCTGGAACGAAATATTCAGGGTACGGTGCAAGGAGTCGTTTAAACTTCTTTGTACATTCTGCCTCCCGGATATAATCTACTTCCCAAGACAATTCCTTCTTAGCAACTTCAACTATATTATCGATGAACATTCCCTTCGGGAAGACATTCCACACCTTTAAGACGCCAACCAAATTGTCAATATCACTATTGATGCCCTTAGCTACACCTGGATACTGTACTTTCATTGCCACTTCTTGACCACTGTGAAGAACAGCTAAATGAACTTGCCCTTAAAACATAAATATAACCCATTTTAAAATAACTCATATGAAATATAATATGAAGGTAAGGTTGTCTGGCAGAAATCGCTGCTTAGCGATAAGACCGCCTTTTGTGAAAATCCTGATGTACTTTCTTTTTTTGTAACTCCATGATAGTGCACAATAAAGTATATTTGTATTTGTGTTTGTATTTATGGATGTTATAAAAGAAATATATGTGTGATATATTCATGTAAAACGAAACAAAATAATTCATTAGAGCAAAAATAGGTGAGAATAAAGAGATTTTAATTGATTATCATTTTAAAAACAAATCCAATTCGCATTTACTATATTTTACAGTTACTTCATAATGAGGTAAATGAGGTATTTAGTTTAGGGGCAACATTGAAATTAGCTTACCAATAGATGCAGCAGCAAATGGTTTGTCTTCAAACTGTTGTATACGATTACGCCAATCGGGACCCAATTGGGAACTCAATACTTTCTCAACTTGCCAATTGGGCATAAAATCCGCACTCTGCCGGACTCGCTCAAATATTTTTTGGAATTCAGGAGATATCACCGTTTCGTCTTGAATACTTAACAATTGTCCTAACTTTAAGGCTGCGCCTATAACAAAAACATATGGCTATAAAACTACAATTTCCATAATATGTTATGGATATAGGACAAAAATAAATTGTTATTGAAACTTACATTTTACTACTGTACTATGTAAATTTCACCCTAATTCGTTCAGCAATTATAGTTACCGGGTATCAATTATCCATACAAACATCTTACTAATATTATTATAACTATAAATGTAAAATGGATGGATGGATGTTTCTTATCATGTATCTCCAGAATGGCTAAATGATGGAAAAAAATTAGCATATGTGTGTTTGGCGTAAAAGGTTATTAATATTATTAGTAAGATTTTAAAACAATATGTAGTCACTCACCTCTAACTTTACATAATGTATCAACAATTCTCTCTGCATTAGCTGGTGACAAGAAAGCATTACTAGACTCATCAACTTTTCCGGTAACAGACTGTATTGTATTCCGGGCGTACTGTGCCACTGTCCCAACACCCAACCCAGCTGCCAATGAGCCAAACGAAAACATCCTTCCAATTCGTGAAGATGGTACTACACGTTCCTTAGAGTTCGAACTCAGCTATAAAGTTAACAATTACTATAATTTTAACTCTCACTTAAAATAATTAAGTATTAGTTTAAAGAAACGATAACCACTTTTCTTTAAGTTAATACTTTTTGATTTGTATTGCAGAAAGATTATTCATTTTATTATATAATTGTTAATTTTAATAAAATGTTGTATGTTATTTCTTTTATTTATCAGAAACGCAAACCTGTTTTTATTTGGAGATTGAATATTCCTATTATATTATACAGGAAATGAATATGCTCAGTTTTTGTTATACTGAAAGTTATGACTTATACAAAATTTATATAAATTAATCCTTTCAAATAGTATTAACATTATTAGAGAAAATTACTCACCATAACTTTAGGCTTCTTTATTGCAACTGGCTTTGGGATTATATTTCTATTCATAGATTCCTCATAAGAGGAAGGGTTTACTTGTTGCTCTGGTTGTTTGAGCTCAGTTTTTGTACCTTCTAACAATGTTTTGACTACACCTTCCATGTGAATTTTCTCTAAAGGTGCTTCAAATTCATCTAAATTTCTCCGTTCAGTAGATGATGCTTGCATATCTTTTGCCTTATTCAATATTTCAAATGTCTTATCAAATTCTTTATTCAACTCCTCTATCTCATGTTTTAAATCTTCATCCAATGCAGCTTTATTTTCTACACCAGTACTAACAAGAGGCACATGCATGGTTGCATACTTTCTAAAACCATGTGCCACAACAAACACTCGCTCAATTATATCTTTTGGAGCCACTTCATTTGCCTTGTAATTTTTAATTGTATTAGTTGGGCAGTTCTGTAAAAATGGTCTAATACTAGAATTATTCCATAATAATCTAGAATTTTCTTGCTGTAATTTAATACCTGCTTCAACTACTTGCCGAAGTCCCTTTATTACTCCTAATAAATCGGTGATTTGTGACATAGTCTGAAAAGTATCAAGAATTACGTGTTAAAAACTTTTATATCGAACAATCATACTGTCGCACACAATGACGCCATTAGTTTGAACTATTATATTTACTAATAATGCTAATGTTAAATGGACAAATGGATGGATGTTTGTTTGAAGGTATCTCCGGAATGGCTGAAACTTGGCACACATGTAGAACATAGTCTGGATGAACACATAGGCTACTTATTTCGTTTTTTTAATGCCGCAAGGAAGGATTCGCGGGTGACAGCTAGTCATAAATATGTTTAATATTACTTGTCGCGTCCAGTTCATCTTAAAAGTTTTAAAAAAAAGATTGAATGATTTTTTCAACGAAAATGTCAAATACGGACTAGACCAAAAAGCACTAAAAGTATTGCATAACATAAAATCACATTTTTTTAAAACTGATACTTCATAAAACTAATCGAGACATTACTTCATTTACAAGAGTATTTTATTATATGGTCTTAATATTTTACAATTTAAATTCTTTACCCCGATTTTATTTACATATCACAATCAAAGTGCAAACGCAAAAATTATAATGTCCAGGTTAAGTACTGTATGCAGAACGGTCGTACAAAAAGGTAAAAAAAAGGAGTAAAATTGTATACACCCACAACAAATGCCTTTCAAAAATAAGTTATTTTCATCAAACAAGAAACAAACCTACTTTTACTTACAATATTTAGTTAAAATTTTTGCTAATGTCAATGTCAGACAGAGGTTTTATACTTTTTTTTTATAGCGCAGGCTATAGTCTTTCGACCATACTGCCTAGTCTTTCGTAAAAAGGTTTGATACATAGTGGTATATTATTGAGTCGTGTGACGTGTGTAATTTTTTTTTAATTTATTATGGCGTGGGATATCGGTGTAACGTGTGTAAAGCAAATCCACTGTTGCCAACTTCGCCACTTCAAAATATGCTAAAAGAGCTGTTAAGAATGTACTATTTAAATAAAATAGGTAAATGTTAATTTTTTAAAACAATTATTACTAAATATATAGATACAGACTGGATTTACGATGGAGTACTCGGGTTAGTCCATCTATTCACCTTGAAATATGACCCCCAGGGGTATGAGATGTCCATATATTACCTCCATGAAGTCGGCTCCCACACTACATTTTTAAAACTTTTTTATGCAAATCGTTTGGGAATCGTTTGAAAGGGTTTGAAAGAAAAAAAATATATCGTTTGAGAGTTCCTGCTTTCTCCGTAAACTTGATTCCAAACTTTAGTGTGAAGTTGGCCCTACACTTCATTTTTTTTTTCAATGAAAATCGTTAGAGAATCTTTTGAGAGATAACTAACTAACTAGGGTGACGCAGTGACCCAAAGTGGGCCTTGGCCTCCGACAACAAAAGTCTCCACTTTCTCCGATCCCGCGCCGTCCCGACCCAGTCTCGGACCTGTAAGTCCCGAATTTATTTTGTAGGTAGATAATCATTCGAGAGTGAAGCTAAGCCGTTAAGACACTCAACAACTAAATTGGCAGCTAACGGCTTATCTATCTATCCGGAGAGTTACAGTGCGATCCGGAGAGTATCACCCGGCTCCTTAAAACAGACCACGTGCTTTACATCTCATACTGCACGGTGATAAGCAGCTCGGACGGAGCTCTAAATGCATTTCGTAACTCTATGCAAATACCAGATACAAATGGATCTGAACTGCGAGCCGTTTCAATAAACATATATATGAACCGTGACCTGACTTGCAGGTTAATGATTAATTTTAGTTGTTAGTCACTTAAAATGTTTTCCAGGTCATATGAGATGATGTTAAGCTGGGAATCCTTACTTGGATTTTTGGAACAAAATTATTTAACGAAAAGCTGTATAAAAGATCATTAAGGAGTGTAAAAATAAGTGCGTAATGAAACTACATTTTAAGCTTTCAAAATGACTGATGATTCAACAATGAGCTTAAATATTCAGTTGTTAAAAAATATTTTAAAGTTAAAAGGGGCCACCCGAACCACCCCACCCGCCATTTTATCGATATGGATAAAAAAATATACCGCACTTTATTTTTGAGTTCGTAATGTTGGTATCGATGTTTTTTCTTCGTGTGTCAGAAAATTGAAATAAAACATTATTGTTCTGGCAATTATTTGCCGTGCAAATATAGAAAATTCAAATTGTTCTAAGTCCCGACTCTTACTACCCTTACTACGCAGTAGTTACATACTCTTTGGTATATATAGCCTTTTTTCACTTTTGTAATGCCTGTACTCAGAATCTGAAGCACAGTATCGGACGTTTCGTATTTGAGTTGTGTTTGTTTTTTAAAGTGGTGTATATCGCATAAAAATACGGCTTACACAGCTAGAAACTTGGTGGTAGCTGCCTTTGGAAATAGAATACTTGAAAGCAGCGAAAAAGAAAATACTACAGAATGCTGAAGCTACTTTTCTGCAGTCTTTTTTCTCCACGCTTATACAGGAAGCACAGGGATGGCCCCTGCGACGTAAGTATATTTGTTATTAATATCTCCTTCGATTGTATTCAATAACCCTAACACTAGACATTTAACATAAGAATCAGAAAAAAATCGATAACTCTGACGAAACCGAATTTATACCTGTTTAACCATTTTTGAAAGTAAAGCGTTAAAATATTAATTTCTTAATATGAATTGTACATTACAACACCTTCGACGGAACCTTAAACGCTTTTTGAACATTTTATTTCTGAGATTAAAAAATTCTAATGAATACTTGGAATTTAGAAGTTGAGATTTATTGGGATTACTATGTCTTACTTTAGCTGTTTCTATTATTCAGATTTAGTTAACCTTATCCAAATACATTTGACTTATATGGTAAAGGTAAAGGCCTGAATTATGTTGAATCCTACTTTTAATCGGAAAAACCGAAGAATTACCAAATTTTAGGATAATATTAGAATTTTTCAGTTTGTGCTTTAACAGCAACATATTAATGTTGGGACATTATTCTCAAAATGTGCAGGTACATGCTTTTTGAGCGTACTGTTTTGTGAGTCATATATGCATGTTCTAGAACATTTGCCAATATTTTTCATAAGACCATCCATTTTTAAGTAATTTTATTACAGTATCACTATTTAATGTTGGAGAAGTGATGCTTCATATATGTCCACACCGAGGGGCTAAGACACTACCTAAATTTGATAATTTTTTTTAATTAATGTAAATCCAATAATTTAAATTCTTTTAAAAAATTAATATGTGCACAAATGAGCCGGATCAACTTGTGAAATAGCACAACCATATAGAAAACAAGATTGCACTGGAAGCAATTCTGCATTTCATCTGATTAGTGTACATGTTGCATCACATTTGCTTCCCATCCTTTACTTTTAAGTAAATAATAAGAAGAGGAAGTGAATTTGGTGGATGGTGAAATATCCTCTATCTGTGGGTGCTCTTATCGCATGGCTTATGGCGTATCTCAGCTATGGGCTTCACTATTAGCAAATTTAAATGGCTGCTTGTTCATTTGCCTTTTTGTCAATATGTATATAAAACAGTAATAATAAATATAAAATACTAACCATGGGTTTCTGAGACCAAAATCTCCATTTAAAACATATTTTTATGTTGTAAATTTCTTTTGTGGAAAATATACTTAAATGATTATTAATACATCTTCACTGTGTATTTGAAATACCTAAAACTATAAATCCCAAGTGAATAGTAATAAATGCTCGAAAACTAATGATATGATAATCACATAACTTTTCGGATTTCTAATATAGCTAGTTCGTAAATTTCGTAACATTAACATTTACAAAATATTCAATGACGGGATATTTTGCACAATGCATTCAGGTACATTTTTTGAGAATGCAGTTTCGTGCGTCATATTCGAATATTCTAGAACATTTGACAATATTTTAATAAGATCCGTCTGTTTTTTTTAATTTTATTCATTTCATATATTATATATTTAACATAACACTTAACCCCACCGAGTGGTAAAGAGATTTGCTAATTATATTTTTTTCTAAAGTTTTTTTTTAAATCTAATATTCTAATTCTTTTAAAAAATAAACACAAACTAAATAATTTTCTTGAAGAGAAAACAGGTGGGTCAGGTGTTAAGCACTTGACTTGAAATTTGCAGGTCCTTAGTTCGAATCCCGCCATGTACCGATATGTTTTTCGACTATCTATTTTCATATGTACATTTACTCGATGTTCTTATGGTGAAGGCAAACATTGTCATGCAACCTGCACATATCTGAGAAAAGATTCAAAGATATGTGTGAAGTCAACCAACCCTCGTTGGGTCAGCATAGTTGACAATGAATGACCTAATCACCTCTAAATTAGGGTAGGCTCTGAGTCCCTCAGTGAGGATGTATGGTAAGATGTTCTTGAAAACATCCTATTAATAGGTTGTTTATCAATCTTTACCATACATTTGAAATACCTAAATCTTTAAAGATACCAACATACTTTTTGGGCTTTTACTATAACTATTTGGTAATTTAACGGAAAATTTTAATACCTTTCAGAGTTCGTATTTTACAGTAACCTATACATAAATTCGATGACGGGATATTATGCACGATGCATTCGGGTACATCTTTTGAAAGTACAATTTCGTGCGTCATATTCGCATGTTCTAGAACATTTGCCAATATTGTATAAGATTCCTCTTATTTTTAAATAGTTTTATTACTGTATCATTATTTTACATTGTAGAAGTGATGTGTCATATATTATGTCCCCACCCTGGGCCCAAAGTCTACCTAATTTGATTATTTCAAAAGTTTGATTCAAAATTTGTGTAAATCTAAAAAAAATATTAAAAAAAAATTAAAATAAACTATGATGTTCTTGAAAATATCTTGTTGGGTACATGGCTGTGGGCAATCTGGAAGTATAGATTACGGTCCGGTCCAGTCAGGTGCTTGACTTAAACTGACCTACACCAACTGATAAACAATATCCTACGCCGCATTTGTTTTGACGACGTACGATGTTGTTTATCTTTTTGTAGGTACAATTGGTTTTAATCTTTTTTGCGGCTGACCTTCAGATGCTTGCTGCGTAGTACTCCTCCCCCGTTTCACGTTAAGCCCCGCTACACATAAAATTATGTTTTGCCGAGCCACTAGTAAAATATTACGAATCGCCAAGGTGTTTGAAGTAACGTGGGAAGCGTCGATGTCTCGATGGGAATGGTTAAACACTTGACTTGTAACTTGCAGGGCCTGGGTATGCACCTCGCCATGTACCAATGTGTACTTTAAAATGTAGATACACCCAAAGTTCGTACGATGAGGGAATACATCTAGATGCATGCACAGTGGGCCAATATGGTTATCTGTGGTCTAGTCACTCCTAGCCCCTTGGTGTGAGCATGATAACAAATTATCCGTAGACAATTTAATGCCTATAGGCAGAAATTTTTGTAGAAATAGATTGTTTTTGGATACATTTGGATTGTATTGGATATAGATTGATTCTTATAATGCGTCTTGAGTTCTATTTTAACGTGTTGTTTCCAAGATAACGGTCTTTTGAGATGTAGACCTAAGTATACAATGCAGCAACAACATGCAGCAGTTTTCTTTATGTAAAGTTGTATACATTAAGGTTTATGTGTACAGACTTATAGACCTAGTATAAGACTTTTATGCCAAACTTTATCAAAGTATTTTTGTATATCCAATAAGCCAATAACATTCACGTTTCCGTAAACAATTAACCTGTAAATAAAATAATAACATTTATTTCAGGTACTTTATAATCCTAATAGTTTGGAAAAATGGGGTGATTTGGTTATTAAAACTGTAAGTAAATAATTTTGATAACTTGTGGTTTATTGAATCAAACTATCCCTAAGAAAACATTTCAGATGAGAAGTAGATTTTACTTTGAGTGCCCACTGTAGAATAACACATTTTTTTTAATTGAGAAATCTATGTGAATCTCTTTGTGTGACATGTATAAGAATCATTTTATTTTATTTCAGGTAAATGTTGTCGCAAGTCTAAGCTTTTACACATCACCGTTTATTTGCATGTATATTTATCAAAAAGGCTTTTACACTTTTGAGAAGTTACAAACTCTTACACCAGCAGTTATCGAATTTGGTTGTCTTGTGGCTCTGTCACTAATTATGCGAGCGATTGGAAGGGTGACCAATCCCAAATATGTTGAATTTTTGAAGGATTTGACTGATACAAATACTGACCCTGCAAGTTATTTACAATCCCTGAGAAAATATGATTTTGAGTTTAATAACTGGCCTGTCTCATATACTGTTCCACCCATAAAGCGGTAAAATTTTATTTTAATATTTTAATACATATTTACAATTACAATTGTATACATGTTTATTTATACATTTTATTATTCAGTTCTACTTGGCTGGAGGTTAACCCTTTTAGTCAATGCTCTCACCCTGACTTGCCTACATATAAAAGAATTCCACTTCAACTGTTGGCATTTGTAGCTGCACACACAATTGGAATGAGACTTATCTACCCAGGGGCACTCTATATTATAGTTTTTTCGCTATGTAAGTTGATACATCATTTGACCAATTAATTTATTCCGCAAGTTGTATACTTATTCACTTATATTTTTTTAGGGAACTACTTATTAATAGGCAGATCTCAACTTGTTGAGACATTTGGTGGTCTTCGAGCGAAATTGCGGACTGCTGACGGGAATTCTATAGACACTATGTTTGTCGATAACAGACTAAGTTCAGGCAGGGGAAATACTTTGGTTGTATGTTCAGAAGGCAATTCTGGATATTATGAGATAGGTATCATGTTCACTCCAATAAGAGCTGGTTATTCTGTCTTGGGTTGGAATCATCCAGGATTTGCTGGAAGTACGGTAAGCAATTCAACATTAAATGTTAACATTTAAAATTTAAAATCGTTTGTATAATTATATAGTAATAATAAATATTTATTGTTGTTATAGGGCAAACCTTTTCCATCTCAAGAACAAAATGCAATTGATGCAGTAATGCAATATGCTATAAATAAACTTGGCTTCAAGGTTGAGGACATAGTTCTCTTTGGCTGGAGTATCGGTGGTTATAATGCAACTTTTGCTGCTGTAACCTACCCCGATGTCAAAGCTTTGGTAATTATTAATCAATGTGTATAATGTTTATGTCTATGTTGTAATACTATCATACTGAAATGAACTATTTATTACAGTTGTTGGATGCGACATTTGATGACATTCTGCCAATTGCTCAGAATCAAATGCCCCAATCATGGGCTATACTTGTCGAAGAAATCATCCGTTCTTACGCCGACTTAAATATATCTGAGATGTTACAAAAATACAGGGGACCGATATGTCTTGTACGGCGTACTAGTGATGAAGTGATTTGCTTAACGTATGATACAAATACAACATTTTTTATATTAAATAAAGATAGAGAAGGTCCAAAATAGTGATTTTCTCATTTACCATATAATATTGAAGTTAATGTATTTTTTCAGACAAGGATTCGTTGCTACAAACCGTGGAAATAATCTTGTGAAGAAGCTTATCGAAACTAGATATACAAACCTATCGAAAGGAGAATTGGCATTAGTCGATAAATACATCCGTCTTTTAGGTCCCCATCGGGCATTCTTACAAACCAAAAACATTGGAGAAAGTGACCAAAAAATTTTGAAATTGGTTAGTGAATAAAATAATTTCTTACTTAAACAAATCAAACAACTAACGACTTGGAAACATAACATCAAATTAATAAAAAAATAATTTACTTTGTATTGAAATTATTCAATTTCCACAGATTTCGAAACACATGCAAGAATTACATGGGACCCACTGCATACCTTTGCCTCACGAACAATTCATCAACATCATGAACTCATTAATGGAAGATTAAAATAAAATACCTATACTATAGGTGTTTAAATTTTTCGAAACTCCTAATAAAATTTCAGTAGCTTGCAAACTATTGCAACAGGGCAATAGTTTGCAAGCTACTGAAATTATTCATAAGTTATGACTTTATCTAAAAATTCATAAGTTATGACTTTATCTTTTCCCAAATAAAATAAAAGTAAAATTATTTTAAAATTGTCTCAAAATAGAAAGCCCCTTGCAACCTCATTATTACAAAACTAAGAACTACGTGGTCAGTTAAAAAGTTATATTGCTGTTTTCAAATATCTTGTCGGCCCAAGGTCATCGGCGCTCTGCGCAGTGCCCTCACGCCGCATCTCTAAAATTGTGCTCTGAGCAGCGACTTGCGTAAAACTATCGTAATTTTTAGATATCTTTTATATCTAAAAATTACAATAGTTTTTGGCATCTTGTTGATATTATATATAGAATAAGCAAAATTGATTCTATCGGCTACAAATTTTGACCACTGTTTATTTTCATTTACAAGTATATAAATATTTACTACCAATTTAAAATGTGAGTGTAACCCTATATATCTGTGATTGGCTAATGTAGTTGTTTAAATTATTTTTCAATATCACAAGAAATCAGACAAGTACAGCAAGTACAGTCATGAAAAATATGTAAGATAAAAGATCGGAAATAAAAATTATTATTTAAATGTAATCTGCCAGCCATATTTGATGATTTTATATTTATATTATTGTAAACTAATATGCATCCTGTCTTACTTTTTGTTATAAATGCGAAAGATTAGATGAATGAATGAATGGATGGATGGATGTTAATTATTATGTATCATTATAACGGCGAAATGGATCTCTATATAATTTGATATAGATATAAAAGACAATCTGGAAGAACACTTAGGGTAACAATGATCATCGAATTATGTACAGTGCCCATTGGATACATTTTATTAATTTTTTCTAAATTAAAGTAGTATAGGGCTACGGTTCCCGCTACTCCACGTCTAGCTATATTTTGCTTGGGAGCAGGATGGATCACTCCAGCCAACCCTGCTCACCAAAGAACCCTAGCATTTTACTCGACAACTCCATAATGGTTCAACTCATCTTTTTGTAATTTGACACAGATATATCTCGAGCAAGACATGATACTTTTCACATATTTTTTAATTCTGCGCAGACGAAGTCGCATGCTATAGCTATAGCATGTTATTTAAAAATACAAGTGTTAACAATTTGTACATTCCAGAAGGCCAAAACATATACCTCGCCTACTTAATGCATTTCAGCAACTTGTTTGCTTTTCGTTTTATAGGTTGTTTTCAATTTATATCATCATTTTAACGGCAGTCTATGTGTGTGTGTGGTTCTAAAGATAGTAGAATGTAAGAGGATTTTATTTATGTATTACTTATCTATGGTTATTATTTATGTATGTTATCATAACAGGTGTCATAGATTTAAACTACATAAATTTTGATCACCAAGTATCTAATTTAAAATCTAATTTTTAGTTGTTTTGCTGTATACTTATACAGCCTAATTTTTGTTTTGAGCTGGCTCCTAAGTTTTAAAATCTGTAAGATTTAACTTGGTTAATTTAAATTTGGTTATTGTGTAAAATGTTTTAAAGTCATAAACTTTAATAAAAATATGTTAAATCCAGCATGCCTAATATACTTATTAAATTATTGTAACTATCAAAATTGTCATTAATCAAACCTCTCTGTACAAGTAATAATGATGTCCAAAATTTTTATGTCATTTTGTATCATTGAAAAAAGTTATAATTTTAATATTTTATCAATATGAAATTGGATTTATGACTTCTATGTTACATTATATTATTTGTGTATACATTATATTATTTATGGATTTTATTGTAATGTTCCAATTCTTTTATTTATGTATATATGATATGTATTCAATGAAATTGTACAATAGTGTGTCTATTTAAGGATAATTAGTTTAAAAATTGCTGTCAATGAAGTAAAGAATTAATTTTGTAAGAGGATTAATGTATTTAATTGAAGGTTGTTATAGTCTCAGACCATATGTTACTGTTTATAGTAGTTATTTGGCTATGTATCTCACAATTAACTAAAATAACATAAAATACATTTCTTTTTTGTTTGTGAATATCTCAATTTTTTGTTTAATGTAATATTTCTTTATGTAGTATTAAAGAATAAAATAGGCACAGAAAGAAACAATTTTTATCTATGTTGTAATGTTATTCAAAAACAATAATCACGAATTTTTCGATCACAAGTACTAAGGGAACAACCATCAAAAATCGAAAAGATACAAAACCGATTTTACTCAAACCATCTCTAGTGAATTGTCAAGCTCATGAGCCTTAAATAGACACATACATACTTAAGTTTGCATAATTGTAATGAACTATAGAATATTTATTGAAAATAAAAAATATTCATTTGACGACTAGCGTTCAATTTTTTTTATCACAAAAGTAGGTTCTGAGAATAACATACCTTAAATTATGATATTTTAGCCCCTGCAGGCCAGACTTTTAGTCACTGAACGGACTCCAAAATTGTTTTCAAACAAATAATCGCCCAACTATCAGCCGATTGCTTGATCAGTATGGCGTGCTATGGGCGCACATGCTGCCAATAATTTAGTCGGCTGACTCAGCTATTTAATTAATTTACTGCTTGCCTTGGTATGGCATAGACATGCATTTAAAATTGTAATAATTGAAATTGAATTACAAGAAAAAGCTAAAGTACTATTATGAAATTAAATATCAATCTAAGGTTCTTTATGGATTTCTTATAGCTATTTAATATACTATTAGATATAAACTACCAATGTGTATGGCAAGAGCTAACAGACACTGCCGCAAATGATATAAATGTAAACAAACCAAGGATAATATAACATTTATTGGTAAATCATTATTAAAACAGAAGTCACATAATTTTCAATACTAACACGGCTTAATCCAAGCCCAAATACTTTAATATTCAACTTCAGTACTACTAAGTAAGGCAACCACTCTACAAAAATCGAAAAGTAAGTCGGCCTCTTGTTAGTCTAGTGTACCCATAACAAACCCGACTATTTATATATTTCTATTGTTCCAGTGTGCGCAGTTATTATAGCCCGACCTGATCGGGTGATAAAAGTCTCTAGTCTGCGCGGGCTCTTAACCGAATCAAGTAATTACAATAGCATATTTACATCAACAAATTACGAGTTTTCTACCTAGAATGAAAATAAGATCATCAAGGCCATAAATTTTTATAGTACAAGGTGGTAAATCGGCTAGCGATGACACGATTTCTTGCCGATTACACTAAAAAAGATTCATCCGAGGAAACACGGAATTACTACAGGCCTTCTGTGTGAACGTGGATTAGCACCAGTCGAAGAGACTATTCGAGCAGTAGGCAATGCTGGTGCGAGCTCTACCACTCATCTGTATTAAGATAGATAAAAAAAGTATATATAATCTGTATAAAAATAGAAAATGGGGTAAAAATTATCCTATGTCCGTTTCCTGGTTCTAAGCTACCTGCCCACCAATTTTCAGTCAAATCGATTCGATCGATTCAGCCGTTCTTGAGTTAAACATGGTGTAACTAACACGACTTTCTTATATATATATATATATATATAGATTACTTTTCAACATATTAACTATTATCACTACTAATTAACACATGAAATAATCAAGTAGATACTCAACTCAACTCACTCGACGACGACGGCATTCAACAATGTCAATGCCTTGGCCATGGCAACGAAACAACAGAAACTTCGAACAAAATTATTTTGTATGATTTTGGCGGCGTTTTCATGGCTGCCAACCCTTCTCACTCCATCATTATGTGTTCTTTTTCTATCACAACTGACATATTTGAGTTGAAGGTCTAACTAAACTAAATTATTTAAAAATTTATAATTTTTAGTTTTAATTGAAGATTGTATTTTTAACTTTGGGTCTTAATAATTTTATATGAAATGCCAACTAGAAAACGATTGCTGAAATGCGAGATATGCGGTTTTTGTTCAGTATGGAAAATAGGCGAAAGAGGGATTTTATGGCGAAATTCCCTTTA
>JAOPJD010000025.1:6439905-6481816 GCA_026167825.1 Papilio polyxenes | reverse complement strand
TTGGTTCCTTCACTAATTAATTGAAAGGAACTTCGTTCCATCCGGGTGTCCCTTGACACCTCTCAAGTTTTTTTTAATTCAGATATTATCATGACGTCATTACAAACCATTAACAAAATTTGTCCTTTCTTATGTTGCTAATGAGCTAATGACTTATTAGAAAGGATTTAATGTAATTAATTAGGACGTACATTTTAATCAAATATTTATAGTCTTATAACTTTTACTATTGTTAATTAAGCCTTCATTTTGTACAGTAATCGAGGCGCTAATACCTCAAAAATCCGTATTAGTAATAAATTACTTAGTATCAATTTAGTTTTAATTGATTAATTGGTTTAAATATTAGGATAATGAGGATTTATTATTTGTTTTTATAAAGGGGTAATTTAAAGTTATTTAGTATTTTCTTTTACTTTTATTAATAATTTTATTCCCAATCTGGATTTAGGGTTATGAAAGGGTTTTTTTACTATGTTTTTTTTTTTTTTTTGTTTTTATCTGGATTGATCAAAAGAGTGATTAACAACATAAAATACTTTTCATTGTTTGAAATTTTAATTTGTTCTAAAATTAGGGTTCATTTAAAGTTATTCCTGCTTAAAATGTTTTTGAAACTTATCCATCTAGCCTTGTTTAATTTTTTTTATTTAAATTCGCACTGTTTGTTTTGATGTAGAATTAGGATTTTTTAACATTATATCCTGTTTTTATTGTTTTGTTTAGGTTGTTTTTTCTTTCTAGCAATTTGGTTGTGGTATTAATATTTTTTACTTAAATTGACGTTCATTTGTAATTATTTATTTTTACTCAATATTTTTTCCGCTTCTTTCTTACTTCTACTATTTATTTGTTAAGTAAATATTCTTAATTTTTTATCGTTAAACTTTTAGTTATAATTTTTTGTTAGTTTTGTACATTGATGTAACGGCCAAGTAGTAACCTCAATACATGTTTATCCTTTTTCTTAAGTAAAAGTCGAGCTGTGAGAAAGTAATAGTAATAAGAATAATAATTGATATCGTTTTTATATTCAGACGGTTTTATTGATTTTCAGTGTCAATCTATTTTTCACTTTTAAATATTCATGAAGAATTGAATTTATCATTCAAAATTTTAACATCTGTTCTTTTGTATTTCATAGATAAAATTGGCTGTTTTATAACTGGATGAAGTAAAAAGAAAATATTTCTCTAACCTGGTTTTAACATAAAAGATGGTTCATTGTCCCAAGTAAATTGTTGGAAGTGCACAAAAATATTAATATATTGCGCATTTTCTTTCATTATCCAAGTTATTTCTTGTTTTTTTTTTTATTCTAATTTTATTTTGCCTGGCTCTGAACCCTTTAAGCAGAGTCCCTAAAGTGTTTTGATATAGTCTTTAAAATATTTTGAATATTTTTTTATGTTTATCTTTATTTCTTTAAAAATCAAGTTTTTTATGATTATCTTTTTGTATTTAATTATTTTTATTTTAAAATATTAATTAATCGATTATGTTTAATTATAATTTAGGATTAAGATGTGTACAATGTTTTAAGGCTCCATCACAACCATCACAAATTTATCCTTTCTTAGTATATTTAGAAAATGTTCATTAGTTTATAGAATAACGTTTAAAGTAAGGGCTATGGTACCTATGTAAATAATCGTACCGTAAAAACAGATTATTTGGGAGTGAACTTGAAATACACATGATTAATTACACTACATAGAAACAAACACCCCTTCATGAGGGCGCCACAATCTCCAGCGATATTGCAACATTTACACCTACGTCAATACGTCCAACTAACTAATGTCATTTAAAAAATCAAATCTAGTATTATTCTATGACTTGTTCTATGTTAATTGCGCTTAAATAAAATAATTACATATCAATACAATAAAATACTTTGATAAATCTACAAAAATCAATAATGTCAAGAGCAGGGCAACAATATTTTTTTAATGAAATTGTTGCCAGTAAACGAAATTAGTTCCGTAGGTTTAATATTCTGTTTATTTTACTTTCTATATATAATAATATTTATATGTAACTAGATTATCAAAAAGTCAAAATTGTGGAATACGATTACTTACATAGGAGTCATCGATTTAGTTTTTTTTACTTTTTGCGTTAAATTAATGAAATAGTTTTAGTGCCGATTTTTCGCATCAATTTTAAAAACCTATCGTCAACTAATTTTTTGTATTCAATTACAGCAGATTATTATTAGATATTGTAAAGAAATTTCAACTTGGAAAAAATAGCTTTTTGTAGGAACAAACATATCATTTAGTTTGGAAGTATTATTAATTTAATCTATGTCTAAAATGTCGGTATTTTTGGGAAAGAGTTTTCATAATTTGCATTTTGAATGACTTAATTAAATAACACTTAGTACGTATTATTTTAAAATAATGTTAGCGTTAATTTGATGTCTTATATATTTCATGACACTTTTAATCTTAGGTCTAGTCTTTAATTAAAGGAATAATTGGTCTAGTGTTAGTTAAATGTTAGTCTTAGTATAGTAGGTTAAGGCTACATTTTGTACAGTTATCTAGAAGTTACGTCACAGACCTCCTGTCAAAGCCCCCTTCTTCCTAATCTGGGTTGTGCCAGTAAAAGGATCTAAAAATATTTTACTTTTTCTTTTTATTATAGTTCAGATTGTTGATAAACAATTTCATCTGCAGAACTGTCATCCTATAAAAAAAATCTTTGCTTTTTATTTCAAAAATTTATTCTCGCTTGCCAGTTTTTCGGTAAATTTAATAAAGATTCTTTTGTATAAAATTGTCCTAAAAAGTATCTTATCTAATGACTATTTTATTGATTAACTTTACTATTTAATGTAAATAAATAAATATTATAAGTAATAATAATATTATAAGTGACCGTTGTCAACAATTATATTTTTAGATTTCGTAAAATTACAATACTGTTTTTATGAATGAGTCAAGAGTAAGATTCCTAGAAATAATATCAAAATAATTACGAATAACAAATATGTATGATATGATTGCTTTTTATTTCGTATGGGTTTTAATGTTTTTACGTTATATGTTGCTCTTAATTTTGGTTATTTTGTAGGTATTTTTAGGTAAAAATAAAATAAGACATAAATAACAAAAAAAATATGTTAGTAGTAGGTACTAAAAACTTAAGATACTTAAGTAAACAACATTGTAGTTTGTAGATTTAATTATAGTAAATTTATAAGTTAATAGTAAAAAAATTATTTAAGTTCGTTAGTAAAAGTATATAATGTTTTACATGCCACCATAGATTTTCATAGCATTAATTGTGAGAACGATATTATTTTATTCTACTAACCAATCTACATATTAGTTTATGAGCGATTAATAATGTAAATGCATTTTTTTTGTTCATTCAATTTTCTTCGGGAACTTAAACTAAACCACTCTTGTCTCTTATATTTCGCTTATCGTCAAATTGGACAATAAACATTTATTTTAGTTTAAAACGAGAGACTTAATAAAAGTCTCAATGAATTAATTTAAGGAATGTTATGTAAATGTTATGACTAATAGATTAATTATAACGTTTTTGAAATTTTTCCGCATATATTTTTTTTAAATTAAAATGTCAAGGATTGCTTACCAAAGCTAAAAATTAATTTTGTGCCAAATTATTATTGTAAGATTTAAAATTATTAAAATTTAACGACTGGCTCAATAAATGTTTATAATAAACACATTTCTTACTAAAGTGTAATTAAGTTCTTACTAAAGTAAGTAATTGACCAATCTGTAGTTGTATTATTTTTTGTGATATTTAACTCTAAATTTAACAAACATATTTAAGAATTAATTACGTGTTCCGTGCATTTATTTTTTTGGAAAAGGTATTCGAAATTCATATTTAACAGTGATGTTGCCATTGTCTCACAATGTTCCCATATCATGATAATCTTTTAATTCCTAATTTCTCAATCACTCCTGCTTCTTATATTCACTTTAAGGTACTTCAGAATAAATATATATACACATATATTAATTTAGGAAATACTTCTTCTTTCACATTGTCTATATGTTAATTTAAATTAGATTTAAATTAAATTAGATTATTTAACATAAGGGAATTATATTTAACAGTAAAATAAATAAATTAATAATAATTAAGTAAATTTAAGCCGTAGACAATTAATGAGTATTTCATAAGTTTTTAATGCGATGTTTTCTCTACATTATATTAGAGTTTTATATTTGTGTTTTTGGGTTCTCATTTTAACAATGTCTGATTTGTATATATTTTATCGTTTCAAATTACAGCAAACTGCAACATTCGTATTGTTTTTTTAATTTTTCACATAACAGTTAATGAAATTAATATTTTTTTTTAAATATTTCATAGCATTTTAATTAAATAAAAATACATGTTACTACACGTTACGTTAGTTAAACTTTAAAAATTTAATTATTTTTAATTTCAATTTGTAAACAAATTAATAAAATATGTATTATTTTAAAATTGGAACATTTGTATTGACACATTGTCATCTCTCACATTCTCTATGAAATGAACAGAGATAACTATAATGAGTCAAAACAAATGTCACGTCAGTCAAACCCCAAAAAGTAACACATATCATTTATTATTACGTTTTAAATGGGAAATAAAACATTTTATTATAATTTTTAGTATCTGAAACATGTTATTCCTCTCGAGAAAGCATAATCACTATTTTATTCCAAATTAAAATTTCAATTCCATTACAATAAGTTAAATGTCGATTTTAATTATAAATGTAAGGTTTGATTACAGATCGATTGTAATTTGATAGGACATTTTTACCGTTACCCATTTACTACTTCCGTTCATAATAATTATGAGCGAAAGAAAGAAATTAGTAAAAATAATGAAATTATTTCATCATACATTCATACATATAATGAAATTATTTCATTATACATATAATGAAATTATTTCATTATTTTCTTATCAATAATAGTAAATTTCAACTATTGTAACTCATGTTTTAATTGATTCTTTGTTGATTGATGTTTTATTTGTTCTTGTAATACATTTTTACGACAGTGGAACTGTAAGGTTAAACCATGATAACTAAGTTACAACATTTTTTTTACATTAATTAATTTATTCAAAGGTCTTGACAAATCACAATCGATGTATTATCATAATAGATAAGTACCAAATAGTTTGATAGATGTAAAGCTTGAATAGAGAAACGCGCATCAAGCAATAAACTTGTAGATGTAACATATAAAACGGTTTTATCTATGTATAATATGTGTATAGGATAAAAACTTATTGTATAATTTAAAGTGAATAAATATGTATATTTTGCTTATTTATGGTTTTATTTGTTATTTAAAATTATATGTTGAAATTACAACAAATTACCTTTTTTAATTGATAAATATTGTATGTGCTTTCAGAAAACAATCTAGTTGATGAGGAATTAGTTAAAATACTTTTCTAGAATTATAAATAAACATATTTTGTTAATGAAATAAAGCAGTGCCAAGATGTTAAATATGTCATAAAAGTTATTATAAACAATGGAAGTGATAATGTCGTTTAGTACTTACGTACATTTTAATTGTAATACGAAGATGAGTCCTGGCGCTTCGCCAGTCAGTACGCGATGCATACCTGACGCGCACCGAGCCGTTTCCAACATACCATATAATAAACTTTTTATCTAGAATGCCGGATACGGACGCCGGTTATATTTCAATCCTCTTAGAAACTATACTTTCTATTCATTATAAGCAAAATAGTTATTCTGCTAAGACGTAACAGGTTGCCTGTGTCTTTATACATGAGTGCTAACAATGTGGATTGAGAAGATATGAGTTATAAGGTAGTGGGTGCGAAACAGTATCAAGATTGAGGGGCGGCGTTGGCCGGTGGCCATGGGCACGTGGCGTCGTAAGGAAGCCCGATGCGATGCGACGTAAACACGCCTATTCGCACAACTGATCTTGGCCAGATCTTGACCCATTAACACGGGTGCCGATGTCAGAGCTGTGTCGCTTGGGGTATTAATAGCTGGTAAGCGGGAGCGGGGTTGTGTGGAGCGTACGCGCACTCCGCCTACGGGCCATTCCACGAGATCTCCGTGCGCCGGGACGATGATTGCGGGAAAATGACATCTCGAGGCATAAGACGGAAGAAATCCTCACTCTCCGAAGTGAAAGTGGCTGTGATCGGTGCACCGTCCGTCGGCAAAAGCGGTATGTGAGCTCGCGATACATAAACACGCACGCGCAATCTTTAGTGTTTTGTTTGCAGGATAAGTGTTGTTTATACAACTTTTTAAAAGTTTGATAATTAGCCCTTGTGATGCTTCTCGAATGGTAAGTTGTGGCCTTTAGTTACTATAAAAACTGGTACTAAGATAACCGTTGCTTCCATTTTTTACCTGTGGTAAGATTAAAAAAGTACATAAGTTTATTTTGGATGGTTTCAAAATTTATGTAGCTAGCTTATCGACTCAAATTCGTTTTAATTTTTAGTGGTTTTGGCTGTGGGCGACGTTTGTACTTGAATTTATTATTTTGGTAGTGTCGTTATATAAAAATTGTCAAAAAATTACTTTTGAATTATGAGTCAACGTCGCAACGAATCCATGGATAATAAACCAATTCCTACGCGATTCTGAAGACAACATAGCTACGATCACGAAAATAAAATTAGTCAATCAAAAGTTACTTCCAAGGTTAACGAAACTTCACTAGTAAATTTAAAAGCCACATTTAAAATATTTTTGGACTAAATAAAAAATAAATTAGACCGGTTTTGCAGATACCAATGTATTTTTTAACATCAAATATTAAAAATAGTATTAGAAAGCAAAACTTAGGACTTTAAAGTTTGGCTACTTATGCCCGCTACAGACGATCATTTTAGCTGTGCGTGTGTAGGCTCCATTGTAAAGCTCGTTCCAGACGTTCAGTTTTTAACTAAACAGTCAAACTGTTCCGTTAAAACTATGCGTAAAGCCACCTTATCATCTCCAACAAAATCAACTCACACATTACGAAAAGACTTTAAATTCTAAGTTTACCTATTTAATATGTAACGCTTAATACAAATTGCAATCTGATTTTGCCCCAGAGCGTTTAAATACTCCGTCCAAATTTTACATTTGTTCGTGTAAGATGTCTACAGTTATACCTAAAGGTCTACCAGACAACACGAGACTTTTGCCAGACAGTTGTTTCTACTCGATGTCGCATGACATTGCCAAAATTTTAACACGAAGGTCTTTACTACACGTAGTTATTATTTTAGATCTACAATTATGCATCTGATTATTTATGCAAAGGTATGCAGTATACATATAATATGTATCCAAATATGTATTAATTTAGAAAGTACGAGTACTCATGTCCCGGGGTCCTTCCGATTCGTTGAAAAAATAATGAAAAATTAATTACTATCCTTAGTCGAAAATAGTTTCATCCAAGTAAAATGTTCCTATACAACATTCCAAAATGCAGTGTGTCCCAGGGATGGCAATTTATTAAGCTGTCAATTTATTCAGCTAAATGTGCCATCTTTTTAGGCACATTGATATGATTAATAAAACGAATTTAGATGTGGCATGTATAAGAGATTTTTTATAATTCCTGCCTACTTCTATGGATGACGGTATACTGTTAATGTATAGTCGTGAAAATTTTATAGATGCGAAATAAATCATCAAACGAGATTAGAATGTAAGCATTTTATTAGAACTACGATCTAAAAATGTTCCTTCATTGTGGCTTTTATTGTTTTCAACGATTACATCAGTGTTATGTCATTAAACCAGATTATTTAACGAAATAAAAAATAATTAGCAATGATTGTAAGCGAACTAGTTAATTACTTTGTTGGAAATGTAGCATCTCAATTAATTATTATAATTTTGATAACATTCATCGCTTAATTTATTTAATAATTACTGTAAATATTGAACGATTTATTATTAGGTGATAGCTTGACACATTCTACACTTTTGTTTAAATAGAAACCTTTTTAATTTAAGAATAATTTTCACAAATCCTATGAATTCATCTATTTAAATGTCACGAAATATCTCTATTTATTTCATCTCATCTTCTGATTAAATGAACAATTGTATATGAAAAGCTTTATATGTAGAAGTACGATTGTTACGTACTAGTTCTGCTGCTGCGCTCTGTTCTTACTGAGGTCATTTTATTTATTTATAACAGTAACATTGAAAAACACCTGTGTAATGCTCGCGACCATTGCCGCAATGCAAAACTGCTATATACAAAAACATGTTTTATTTTTACAATATAAAAATAAAACAGACTCGAATACCAAGAGCTAAACCTTCGATAGGGAGTTTAGAAAACAACATTTGGTAAACATTGTGCTCATAATGTTTAGGAAATACGAGTGTCCATTTCCTGTATTTACATCGTCAATAATATGTAACGACTACAAGATGCAAGCTTCATGTTGGCTCGGAAACAATTAGCCCTTGTCTTCAAAAGTGGTGGTGAGTCCAGTACGGGTGGCGAAAAGTGCACAAAGGGGTGTATAACTTCCACCTGATAGTTAAAATTGTATCTTCCTCTGCGTATATCTTGCGATATTTCGAGCCGTCATAAAGTTTGTATGGCACTATACTGTGTTTTATATCATGTTTATTGTTTTCATGTGTTTTCAAAGAACTCTCTTCTTTGTAACGCTTTCAGAGTACTCAGAGATAACAAATATCGATTTTTGTAGAGGTGAGAAAATCGTATTTGAAGCAATAGGCATAAAAAACGAATTTTGGCAACACAATGTGGTGGTGACTGCGTAGCAATCATGGGTTTAAAATCACAATAGAACAAATATTCCGAAGTGCATTTGTTTGTGGAGTATATTTTTATATTGAATGGTTGGAAGACAAGCAGTCACTTGGATTAATAAATCGTTAACATTTAATTTAAATATTGGTTACGATTACGATTAACATTTGCAATCAATATTGTTTATAAATGCTGATGATTGAATTAAAATGTACATCACAACGTACACCCATGAAGTTTCAGACGTCATAAGTAGTGTAGACGACTACGGTACAAAACATATCCCTTTGCTCATTTATCATGGTCTGTTGCAAATAAACCCACGCTGTCGGGTTCACTATTTTTGTGTTGTCAAAATAGATTCTGTAGTTGAATTCTTAATACTCGACACGCAGTAAGAACGCAAATGCGAGTTAAGACGAGCTTTTTACGGTATTATTTTAATTTACTTGCCTTTCAGTATAATTTTTAGTCATGGCACATAGTACCTAGTCAATAAATTTATAATTAAAGACTAAAATCATATTTTAGGGAGACCCGGTGTACACGAAATTTATTTTGTATAATTACTTAATTAATTCTTGGTACTAAATAACAAAAAATGATCAAAAATTGGACATATACGAGTATATTCTATAATGTTAGCCAGGAGACATGTGACAAAGTACCTTCCCGATGGCGTTAACTTAGATCATATAGATTCAAGACAAGGCGCAGATGGCACGTAGGATGGTTGTAATTGGAATGATTTCGACGCTTCAGGTCTAATTTTGGCGGCAACATTGTGTATTGGTGCGTAAACTTCGACTTGTATATGGGTCAATGATCATGAATTCCATTGCTCTCGTACTTTCCGTACGTACACGTCATATTTTATTATTTTGATATACTCGCACATTCGAATCATAGCTTATAAATATGAATATACCAGCATAAAATTACTACCCCATCTATCACTAATTTACTTTACAAATTTATATTAAAAGGAACATCTCCTCATTTGCTTCTAAACTAACTTCTAACCTCTCTTTTCTTCTACTTCTTTGCTCTTATTCTGCGGAATTGAGTCTTCTCACTTATAAACTAGCTGTCGCACTAAGAGTTCAAAAAGCAAGCTTCATTTTAAATGACATATTATGTAACAAAATGGACATTGCGACATTAGTGAAGATGTTTATAAAATTTAATTACACTTGATAAGACGATCATATCTGTCTAACCCTGTCGTATAAAACATTTGATCTTTTTGGCTTTTTTACAAGTTCGTAATGGTTGTTAACATTTTTTGGAAAGATTACGAACGGTTCTACTGCATGCACTTTGATCTCACTTGATTTCAGAGTACATTAGGTAATATTAAACGCGCACGTTCAAATATTCAGGCGTGAAGAACAATTGAAAATAACCTCGAGTTCGTGCACCGTCTAATTCTGTAGTGCCTAAATTTGAAACGCGCGAATTTTTGTGTTCTTAATTAAGATTTTTTTGCCATTGCACCAATTGGCTACTTAATTTTCTCTTATAAATGAAAAAAATTACTATTTATTAAAGCTCCTTTAATAAAAAGTAATTTTCTAATTTTTTCCATCTCTTGATGTAACCCTAGACCGTGCATGTGAGTGGCGTAATAAAAAAGAAACACGCCCTGCGTAGACGTTTTCCCAACACGATTGTTTCGGTTTAAAATAAGAAATCCCTCATGCAGAACTCGATCGTACGTGCTTCAAGGCAATTTAAGGGATGTATATTCAGCAGTCGATCGTATTTATAAAAGTTTCAGGAAGCTCAATAGATTTTGGTTGGCTAATTTGTTTAAACTAGGTTTCGTTTGTACTTCCACCATATTAAGTCCAATTTTGAAGGACAATATGTTGGTATTTATTTTAGATACTGGGGAGAATTTTAAAAATAAAAAAATTTCATCTCTATTTTTTAAGATTTCATATTTTTACAAACCTGTTGAAAATTGGCCACAGAAACTGGGGACAGAATATTTTTAAAAGCATACATTCGGTAACGCTACCCGTCTTTTACAATTATTTAGCGCATGATACAATACTTATTACGTTTTGTCATCGTAAATCGTTTAGATGTGTGATATCACTGTAGAGTGCTACCGAAGTGGCAGAGCGCCAAAACGCGAGTGATAGAACAATCTGCTTAAACTACGTTTGTTTACGAATTATTTTATAGAATAAAAATAAACAATAGCCAATCATTTCATCATGATTTAATGTTGATAAATTGGAGCAATCAGATATTGATGAGATCATTAACACACATGTACATATGTAACGTTAAAATGTAATGAAAAGATGGTGGGTACGTGTAACTCTGTACATGGGATTAAACACGTGATAGGCAGAGATTACTGGTTTCTTTTGACCATGATACTGGTACACGCCGTTTCTATATCTTTATATCTACGTAAAATTGCTAGTTGGTTACTGGTTTTTTATATCAAAAGGTGGCAAACGAGCAAACGTACACCTGAATTCGCCGAAATAGCGAACGTTGCCCATAGACATCCGTAAATGCAGATGCGTTTCCTAACTTTAATCAACGGAGAAGGGTACGCACAGAAAGAGGATATTTGCCCTTCCTATGCGTCACCTCTTCCGCCAAATCCACTTCTCCTCCCCATCCTTTCTTAATAAGAAAATGGTGGGAAGGGAAAAAGGACAAAAGTTAGGCCTCCGGCACCACACTCATCAGACGAAACGCGGAATTGCTTCCACTTCACGCCTGTCTTCTGTGTGGTCGAAGTATTTCACCGGTCGACCCGGCCCATTCGTGCACCCAACAAATATTGTTGTTGCGGGATCTACCATTGGTACTCTTTAAGTTACTTTTATATTCTTGAGAAGAATTCTGCCAACATAGCCACTTACATTTGTAATGTAAATATTCTTACTTCCTTTGCATTTATTCTTTCAACGCGCATCAACGATATATACTTTTTATAATCCTTTTCTAATAATTCTTAAGTTTAATTTCGCAATGCTCTAGAACTTGTTAACAATACGTTGAAACGTGTCATCCAAACGAGTTGATAGCAGTCAAGAAACTAATGTTGACGCAATGCCCCCCATTCATTCACGGTTCGTTACGTTTGACGTCACCGAATGGTCGCTCCAATTCCCAATAGACTTCTATACATTTGGACGATACGCAATTAAAAAATCAATGGTAAAATAAAATTTAAATTTTTTGATTAATGAATATTCAACGCTAGAAGTAGTGCCCAATAATCGATATGTACAGTAAAAGGACTAAGATAGATCTATGTAGTGCCGAACACGGACTGTTTGGAAGCAGACCAAGAACTGCAGCTCTCCATGTACGGTGATCTTATCTGTCTTAATTAGAGTCTGAACTATATATATATATAATCTATCATAAAAAACTTAGACAGTATTTCAAATACATTTTAATTTAAAAATACATCAACCCTTTTATGCCGTGACTCCAGCGCCCGGAGCGAATTATTGACAAATCATAGTTATTGAAACGTTATCATGCGTTGGCTTGGAGAAGTAAAATTAAACTTTCCTTAAAATAAACGCAAAAAAATCCTCGTATCTTCGTAATAATATACCATCTCAAAATGTTTTCCAAGGTCCATTAATGTTAATTCTACGTGACGGAAATGTTTCAATTTTAGTACGTTGTACGGAAAAGCAACTATGATTCAGACGCCACTACCCGTACCAAACGATTGCGTAGGACTCTAACCCACTAGAAACGTCTTAACTATTCACAAAAATTATGTTTCGGCAGAGTTTATTCTATTTTTATTAAACATAAAGAAGTCACTGCTTCTTTCCTGCTATCTATGAGTATTTTAAGACTTTAGAATAAACAACGGTTATTTCCGAACGGCGCGACGATATATAGCTGTTTTACTGGTAATGAATAAAATAGTTGTGGTTTAAAACACTTTTTGTAAATAGATGTAATGTTATTAATTTACGGATTTCTTAATAACATGCCAATAATTCGTTGAATATCGAAGTCATGACATTATTATTTAAAACAAAAATCGTTGTAAAAAGTCGTATAATATTCAAGCCAACGCAGTTTGGGCAAGCTACCAAAGAGTTCCGCAATGAGTAGTCAATAGATCTAAGCTGATTACTATTAAACTAAGCGCCCTCTACCCCCAATTCCTTTAAGCAAGTCGACTTTACAATAATTTTTCATTCTAGAAGTTCATAACATTTACATATCTGTATGATAGGACAATCTTTATAAAGGCAGAACTTACATATAATAGATATTAATTTCATATCTTATTAATGTCGTGTTACTTCCATTCTTTGTATTCCCATGTTTTCTCTCAGTATCTCAGATTTATTTCAAATCAATTGGAATACGTCAGTGGTTTAATTCGTTAATATTCAGGTACTTTCATCACATGAAATTGACTGCAAGATCATGCTTGATCGATCGTTACAAATATTTCTGTTTTCACTAAATGGTCTTGTAAAAATATCTTTTTCTTTATGGACGAAATTGTTTTTATTATACCGAAAGCGTTTATTGACATGACTGCTACGACAATGTGAAAACAATAGACAATATTATCTATATCAATCAAAGATTAATGCATGTCTAATTAGAGGTACATTCTTTGAGGAAGGGACAGTCATACTTTTTGAATCTAACTACTTTTTCGTAATTTTATCATTATTTTGGTCTGCTTAATGTGAAATTTGTTTGTTTTTCACCATAAGTGTGGTGTAAAATAATAGAAAGTTTTATTTAGTAACAAGTACCAATATTAGGTAAGCAAAACAGCGTTATATGTATGTAGAATGAAAACATACCGGGTCAGTAACTACATGCCTTTATGGAATAATTCGTTTCTATTCTTGTGATGTAATGTAGCGTAGATCGTGCCAAATATTTTAAACTGACGCAATTTTTGGGGAATGTGAAAATAAACTAAATATTTAAGTTATGAAAATTAACAAAGGATTGCCTTTGTTAATTTTAAAGACAACTGAATAGTTAAAGGTACGGACTACATACTAACCGATATGAGGTCTTGGGTTCAAAACTACCATTTGATATTATAACACTAAATTTAGAACATGACTTAGTCCGCGCGGATTTAAAAAAATAAAACTTGATAAAGTAGCCTTTGTGCTCTTCCAGATTATGTTCTATATCTCTGTCTAATATCATCGAGATGCGTTGCGCCAATTTGAAGATACCTTATAACAAACATCCATCCATCTAAATATTAGCATTTATAATATTAGTAAGATTGACATTGTCTGAAACCAAATCCTAGCTAAAGCTTGATTAAAATATAGTTTGATCAAAGTTAGTGTTGATTTGCAAAATTAAAATTTAAGTTGTAAAGATACGAAAGAAACTATCAATACAGTATGACCTACTAAAAAGTATTACCGTTTCGCAATTATAAAATTAGCGTTGCGACATACACAAGTGAAACTATTTTTTTTTATTTTTAAAGAAAATACATTCCAACACACATTGCTTTGTTAAAAAGCTGATATTAACTGCTGGCCATAAAATATCCAAGCTCAATCTACGAGTATGTTTTAGGATAGCAAAAATAAGATCGGAATGTCAGATACTGGCAACATTGTACGCAAATAAAACGTTGCGTGTACACAAATGGACAGTAAAAACAAACACTCGTTTTGAATTAAAAAAAATACTACGTGAATTCGATACATCACTATCTCGAACAGAACGATCTGAGCACTTTTGTGTGTTTAGCTAACGTATTTGTTTAACATTTTAACAGAATTTTGCTGCTGGTACGTTTTATTGTATAGGTGAAATAGTAAACGTTTTACCTAGTAATTAATCACCACCCTCATTAAAAATATTTATAACGTTGGAGAGAATGCTAATGTCTTATGCATTTATCATTAAAGTGGAAGTACGTTATTTTTTTTAGTGTAACTGAATTTGAACTCAAGAAATGGTTTTATCAACATACCATAGATTTAAAATCAAATAATATATAGTGCCAATGACCTTTGGGACTAGCACGAATATTTGTGACAAACGCTATCGTATCGTCATCACAAAATTTGTATTAAAATTTTTCTAACGTAAAGTAAAGTACACGAAAAATCTCAAACTAATTTTGAAATAATTCATGATGACGATACGATGGCGTTTGTCACAAATGTTATTGCTAGGCCCTAGGCCCATTGTACTTACAAAACATTGTCTTCTATCCTTATTGACGGAACAGATAATAATATGTGACAGTGGAAACTTACTAATCAACGTAATTGCATATTGTGTATGAAGTGACGTGGTCCATTTGATAAATATTAATACGTGAAACAAAAGCATTGTATGCCTTTTATGAAATTATGAACGTGAAATTTATAAAGAAGAAATTCGAAAAGTTGTTTGAATAAAAATATAATCTTTGGTTATAGAATATAGTCTAATATGGAAAAATGGGTAACTACTAGTTACGGGAGTACGGGAGAAGGGGATGCACGGAAAGAGGATATTTTCCCTTCCGATGAGTCCCCTTTTCTGCCATATTCAATTCCACTTCCCATACTTTCCTAATAAGAAAATGGTGGGAAGGAAAAAAGGACTAAAATTACGCCACCGTCACCACACTCATCAGACGAAACGCGGAATTGATTTCACTAGACGCCTGTCTTCTGTGTGGTCGTGGTATTTCACCAGTCGACCCGGCCCATTTGTGTACCCAACAAATATTGTTGTTACGGCACCTACCACTGTTAAAATGTTATATACTAGATTAGATTAGATTCTTAACAACGAACCTTCTATTTTATTTTAATCTGGCCAGTAGATAAGAAATAAATTACAATTTTTTTATTCATATAGATTTCTTTTACATTACAGCGCTGACTGTGCGATTTCTCACCAAGCGATACATCGGAGAATACGACCATCAACAAGGTATCGAGTTTTTTTTTTACTAGAGCTAAGACTTTTTGAAACTGGTGCTGCTCTTTAGTGCTAGTTTTTCTTCTCAGTCTGTCTCTAAGATTCACATTGTATGAAAAAAGTTGTGCTATTAGTAATCCAATCGACACAAGAGATGGCGTTGAATATCGCTATTGCCTTCAATGTTTTTTATCAAGTAAGTTTTTCCATGAAAGTAGGAAAACTACCTACATTGTAACAGATAACCTTCAAAACAATCTAAAGAAATAATAAAAATAGTTTAAATTTATTTAAATTTTCTCTTCCAGATAGCAAGTACAAACACGAAGCTCTACTAGATGGCGAACCTATACTTTTTGAAATATTGGACACGTGTCCAAAGGTAACAATTTTCCTTATTAGTCGACTGATCGTCATGTAATTATTAAGTACAGTTGACCGCCTGTAGCCTAAACTGTCCGACCAATTTTAAGTGTTATTTGTTATTAGATTCTTATTGTTCCCCGGATCGATATGTGCCTAAAGGGGCGAAACTATTCGTGTTTTTTTTAATTGCTTATGAAATAATTTCGACAACAATGTGTACATCCTTACAGTCCAACATTCAATATAGATTATATTTCACTTATTAAGATTTAAGAAGCTCCGTCCGATTTAAGAAGAATATTTTGTCACCAATACTTCCGTCTCTGTCTAAACCTTTATTTGCTTGTTGAAAAGACTGTCACATTAACCCATGTTCATTTTATCCGTCTATAGTTTGTAGGTCAGGGACGGAGATTCTACAAATTATTGACTCGTAGAGGTATTATTTTACTGTCAGTTTTCTATTCCATAATATATGTTATTTACAGAGTTTGGACGAGCTACCTGGCAACGAAATAGCGCAATGGGCTGACGGTCTCTTCCTGGTTTACTCAATCACTGACCGCGAATCATTTAACTACGTGCGTCGAGCCAAGCAGAGTCTGCACCCAGATGTGCCGCTCACACTTGTAGGCAATAAGGCTGATATGGTACATTTAAGACAGGTAAACCTTTTAATATGATAGGATGACCTAGTTGTCAAAGTCTTTACCTAAGAAGTAACGGATGTATTGAAAGTACTCATTTTTAAGAAGGGAATGACGACTTAAATGAAGAATGATAGATTTTTAAAACCAAAACTTTTTCTGACGACCCCGTCATAATGTTATTTGTTTTTATTATAGCAAGACTTTTCTAAAATTGTGAAGAAGAATTCGATGCGTCCATATTTTTTAATTCTAACACGACCAAATTTGTCACTGCACCAGAAAAGTTGGTGTTTTGCCAAATACGTCGCTTGGCAAAGTATCCCAACTTATTGGGCCGATTTCTTTACAAGATTAATCCGGCCAACATACTACTAGTATATACTGAACAACCCATTACCATATACTGCACACAAATTAAAACGTTTTTATTCCTACTTATTTAAGTGAGGAGGAAGCGATGAGTTCAGAATTCATCGTTGCAATCTAATTACTTTTTTTAATTAAGATTTTGAGAGTGTAGATTCGGTAAAACACATAGCGATCGAGCCATCCCATCTAACTTCTTACATTATATTTTTATTGCCTTTACATGTTACAGGTGAGTCCAGAAGAAGGTGAAATATTAGCGAAAGATTTTGAATGCAGCTTCGCAGAAGTAGCTGCAGCAGAACAGGTGAATCAAGTCGGGGAGGTGTTTCATGAACTTTGCCGTGATGTGTTATCACTCAGGAAACGGGCGAAGCACAGTTTGCTCGACAGAATGCTCGGCTCGAAGAGCGCATATCGAGTCTATTCCAGAGGGAAAAGTGACAGCGCTTTGCCCAAAGACTAATTATAGACAATATTATGTGCATTTAGTCACGTAAAGTTTGATAAGTAGATTGACCTTATTTTGTGGTTGATAAAATGATTTAATTTCATAATAACTTGTGCTCTGTCTTTAAGATAAAAAGTACTATCCAATGTAATTTTCCATTTAATCAACATAACAATGTTCCATTATAAGATCGACGTTTTGTAAGAAGAAAAATATTTAAATATCACTATGTGGTTAAATTACTAGCATGCTCGTAATAATAACTCATTCTTAAAATACAGCATTGATAATATAGCCGAGAGTTTTCACCCCTGTATAAAAACGTATATGATTATTCAAAGAGTGAGAGGGATGACAATATGTTTTGTACACGTGTTTCGTCAATGGAAACACTCGGTTGCAATGTAAACTGCAATATTTTGTTCATATTTTGGAATATCGTAAATGTGATTAAGTATTAGATTTTTTTAATTATTGAATGTAATACAAGATTAATTAGCTGAAAAATTATTAAGTTCGTTTGTTCTTAAATTCACTTTTATACAATTAATTGTATTATTTTTATCTCATTGTATATTTAGCATACTGAAAAAGTATAAAGATATTTTGTAATTACCTTTAAACATGAATAAATGTTATTTTTTAAGTTTGTATCGTAAAAGTAGTATAATATCTTACAAGATGTGCTGGAAATATTTTAATCTGTGTAAATAAAAAACAATTGCCGAATGTTATGTAGGTACTTAAGTCCCCGCATTAGGTACATTAGAACGGCTGGTGAAAGTTTTCAAAAGTAATTTTTACCTTATCTTATATATTCATATTTCATTTTAATTTGTTCAGTCATTTTCAGAAAAACAGAGGCATAAAGTGAAAATATTTGATACTTGTAATAGTGGTCTTACGAAATAAAATATGTGCGTGAATGATGAAAAAAAAAATGGTTCTGCTACACCAAAAGCCAGTTAAGTTATCCGATCATCTAAGTATTAGTTGATATTTATGTTTCAATAAATAAATGAATTTCAAATATTTTTTTCTTATTTATTTCTTGTTAAGTCTGAATACCGACTAAGTTGTTTAACCAAAAAAATTGTTGGCTCCATTAAAGTAATTAAAATTAAGAGGTTTCAATAAAACAATACTATATGTTGCTGTAGGAAATTTTTGCGAAAACAAAGATTTGATTCATAATTTAATAGAAAAAAAAAATTAATTAAATAGCAATGTCAATCACTCATTTCACAATAAAAAAGAAATAATTTTTAAAGTTTTGTCGACAATTCATCGACACCGTATAAAGAAATTTAATAAAAGAGACTATCATTACAATAACAAACACACAAATAATGAGCTGCGATTAAAAAATGACTAGCCAGTCACAAAGGCAACCCCCAGAGTCAGGAGTACAAAGGGTAATCTCTATAAAGTGGCCCTAAATTAAAATAAAGACGCCTCCCTAGCGGCAGGGGTGCGCCGCCGCGTGCACCAATCACGGCATGGCTTTCACACTACGTCATCAAGTTGACAGTTGTCCTAATATGAGATTTAAAGATGGCACCGGGAATCGACACCGATGACAAATTTTTATTATTCGTTTTTTTTTCAACCCCCAAAGGGATGTGCTACGTTATCATCCAAGTGAGTGACATTTACTCGTATAATAATGTTATTAAGACAATAAATAATTAAAATAACGCTTTTTAAACATATTTAAGAAAAATTATTACATTACTTACATTTTTTAGTATAAATAAAATATCCGTGATTTTACTATTTAATATTATCTAATACTATTTATATTTAATAAAGTGTTCGCAAAATAAATGATCTCATTAATAAATCCTAATCGATAGTAATTACAACCGATAGTAAGAAAAAAGTGCATTATCAATGAGGTTGTCATTTCAGTGGGTATAGAGATGGGGCGGGTAAAGTATCGCAAGGCACCCCGCGCCCCTGCAGCCCTTACTGGATGCGCGTGCGTCACTCTACACCCAACCATCTCTGACGTAAACACACTACCGGAGTCACAAATCAGTTTAATAAATATTTTTTTCATGTGCTATAGTGAAGTGAATTTATAACATATTAATTACAAGTAAGTACTAAATATTGAGTTGTAATAATTTAAGAAGCTTTGCGATTCATTTATTGTAAGTAAATGCGAATATTATACGATCAGTGGTTTTGTGCGATGTGCGTGATTTCCTTTATGTGCTGTGCGGATTTTGTATGAATGTTAATTTGTATTTACATTAGTAAAAGACCGACTAGATTTACACACAACTTTTCTGCGTATACCAATTAAATTAAATTTTATTTATTTACCCTTCATATTATTTTATAATCACAGTGTGTATTAAATTTTAATATCTAAGAATGAGTATATCAGTTTATTACCTTTTATTACTTTAAGAAAAATAATAATAATACCTAATTCATACTCAATTAGTGCTAAAATGTCTTTTAAAAAATATTGCTTAAATATAATCATTTAATATTTATATAATCATTTAATATTTATATAAATATAATCATATATATTTAAGCAATATTTTTTTGAAACAATTTATGTTCAGGCATAAAATATCGTTGATACGGTTTTTTAAACAATATAACGTGAGTAAAATAAGTTATTTTATGGTAATCTCATTTATTTAAGGGTTTACCCTTGGTAGTGCGGTAGGTCGAAGATCAGATGTCGTATCAAGTCCGTAAGTCGATAATGCGGGTGTAGAGAGCACTCTATAAATTTTATACAATGACAAGCAACAAAATTACTACACAAAATTTAGCCTTAATCTTAAACAATGTTCCGCTTTGATTAAAAAAAAACTGAAAAAGATTTCGAACCGTAAACTTAGTACCTAGTCTAAGATTAACCTTTCCTAATATAAAAATTTATCCGATTTGTATTTTTTGAAATTATCGCTATCAATCAAGTTCAGTTATTTCATGTCCCAAATATAACATAAAATGTTTCCAAATACACCGAACATCTAAATCCAGACACATATATGTTAGACTCAAATTAAACTTAATATTTACGATTATTCGTTATCGTTCCATATTAACAAGGCCTACATCGTGTTTAAATTAAAATATTACATTCATTATAATAATTTTGTCGTCTGTAAATCTGCATTATTATTTATAAAACAATGTAAACCAATGAGTTTTAGGAAATGAAATATTTTTATACCAAATTTATACATTACTGATGTAAAACTGTTTATTACTTTATGGCGTTAAATGAATTTACAATTGAAAATGGTATCGTAACCAGTTGCGTTAATGTTAAAAAATTAATTTTCACTTACTTGTGAAGTCGTTAAAGTTTAGTTCATTAATGTTTTCCCGACACGCCTATTGAAAGTTAATTTTGTTTCTTTAACTTTCCTGTAAAGAGTTTTACTTCGATATACATATGTAAGGTACACATAAAACGAACAGTTCCGAAAAGTAAATAAATTAGTGTTGCCTCGGTAAATATAATTTAACTACATATTTCGATGATGTATTAGAACTCAGATTACATGTATATGAGTCATGAAAGTTATGTATTACATGGAATATCATTACAAATATATAATGATAAATTTATATTAGAGTAGGTGTTTGAAAAACAATAGAAAATCATTAAATACAGGTAAATAATCTATCTATAATATTTAAATAATTATTATATACCTAAATAATTACTATAGTTCAAATCTCTATAGCCCTAAACATCCTCAACTCAATCTTACTAATACATATTATAAATGCGAATGTCTAGTTGTATAGATAGACGGATGGATGGATGTTTGTTAGAAGGTATCTCCAGAACAGCTGCATGGATGGATCTCGCTGAAATTTGCCATAAATGTAGAACATAGGAAAACTGAAAAACACATAGGTATTTTAACTAAGTATTTTTTTATTCCGCCCGGGCGCAGTCGCGGGCGACAGCTAGTCTCGAATAAATATTATAATCGGTTCTAAAACAAAGTTGGCGGCACTGTTTGATAGTTTATTAGTGTAAATAAAACTTTCGCATAATAATAATAAACGCTTCTATTTTAATAATGATTCCAAGAATACTTATAACTATGTATGTATAATCACTATACCAATGACAATGTATGTGATCAACAAATTTTCTGTACGTGTTAATTTTTTCAGTTTAGATATACATTTGGTTAGTGTCACTCCGATCGTTCGGAATATTTAAACTTAAGTAAGTTAAGTTTTGTTTTTTTACTGTGTAGTTTAGCCCTACGGATGCGCCATATGAAAATGTAAGTTGTTTTTTTCACAAGCATTTTTTCATGTTTGGTAATCACTGATCGTTCATTCTACTTTCCTTTTGTCTATCTATTTACGAATTAGTAATTAAATTCAGCTGCATTGTATGAAACAGGGTGGTCTTAGTAATATTTTTTACTTGATAGATTTAAGTTATTTTTTCGACTTCTTAATTAACTACTTAGATTCTGTACTTCGTACTTTCATGTTATATGCGTGATTTTCTTTTATTATTGACGCTGGAAACCTTTTTAAAGTGATATTTTTTCTTTTTAACGAAAGCCAAAAAATGCCGTATTCATAAACTAAATTTTATTTTATGTATATTTTTTATAATACTACCGTATTTAAATATAACATCAAAAAAGTAATAATCGAAATTATGGCAACATTAGAGAGATATGAATTAGATTAAATTTAGCACATAGTATGTATGTTTATTTGTATGAAAATCAATAATGATATAAATATTGTTTGTTATTAAAAAGCTGCTTGTAAGGTATTTACGAATACAATAGCAGTCAGCACACCGCAAAACTAAAAAAAAAACTATTAAAGTCCAGTCAGATCTATTGAAATACGATCAATAGGAAACTTTTTATACCATCTCAATTTTAAAAGCAAGAAGCTACCGACTTTCCGATGTTATTATTGGAGTCGCTTTTGTTAATAACCCTCCGATGAGCACCGGGCCTATCCGACCCGAAGCTTATCCCAGCCTTTGTCCTCACGCTTTTACCCGGATTATCCTCGCCTAATTACCTGTTTTGCGAAACTGTAATTATGTCGAGAAAAATGCAACTTCCATGGTTAACTGCCGACAAACAAACAAAACCATAAGGATTAGGCTACTGTCAATTCTTCTGTAGTGTTGATGCAAACTATTACATTTTGTGCTTTTCAATGTTTTAATTTATCTCAGCTCTTGTCTCGTATTGCGTGTTTAATGTGTTGTACTAACGTTCTTTGCGGACTTACTCGTATGTAGTGTTTATTTTTATCATCCAGATTGATGAAATATTCAAGAAGGGCGGTATTAAGAGCATCCGAAACCGACGTGTTTGTATGCGTAGATGTATGAATGTAGAAGAAGCGAGAAAGGTGTATCAGGAGCGCGCCAAAAGAAGGTCCGTGGTCTGTACCTACTCGTCCGAGTTACAGGCGTGAGCTATGTTGTTGTTAAAAATTTTGCTACTTTCTTTTAATATCATTTTAATATTTTCGTCAGATATCTGCTTGTATTTTAATCGTAGAACTATGTTTTTATTGTATTTTTTGTTGTTGGTTGAGCTTTAAATTCTACTTTAATACATCATGCCTTGTATTTGTGACATTCGTAGAGTTCTTTTTTAATTTTTTAATTTAACTGTAGTTTTAAGTTAATTTTTTTACTTTTTAAGTCGATGTAATATGTTCGAGATACAAAAATAAATAACATGATATATCTATATTATACAAATTTCTAAGTTATTTTAATTTGGCAATTAAATTTGATAAAAGAATTTTATTCTCAAAGAAATTTCAAAGATTATAATTTGACTACTTGCTAATACATTGGGAAAATGGCAAATAATTGAAAAGAATTTATTGTAAAGCTCTCGATACAACGTGTACTTGACGCAACAACCGTTTAGTGTAACAAGTGGCCTAGAACAAAGCGAATAATGAACAAAAATACAAGTAGCACTCAGCTTTATAGCCAAAAGATGTCAGTACGGTCGCCGGTGAACAATGAAGCATTATTTTCTTACATTTGTTGCAATATAATTGGTGTTTAGTTCTTTCCTGCTTCTTTTCGGAACGCTTAAGCATCGAGTGCTCTTGTAGGCCACAAGGGACAGTCTGCCACTTGAATATTCGCACGGTTTGAATGTGTGAAAAATTTATACCCTACTAGCTAGCGAAAGTTAATTTTGCTATATTTAAGAAAATTTAGAGCAAAACATTAATTTAAGATTATTAGAAAATGTCATGCCAAAGAATAAATTCAAATGATAGGTGAAATTTTTTTGAGCTTTTGCCAACCTTGTCACTTACATACATAATTAAATTATTCTAACTAACTTGTTACAGGTAATATGAAAATATATTAATGATGGAAATGCAAACAATGGCACCCTCTTCAAGTAAGTTAACAAAAATGATTTAATTTTTTAATCCGAAAACAACTTATAACATAATTATTTTCCAATTCTATAACACATGAATATATTGTATAAGCATCAAATAAAGTATAGTCCGGTGGACACGTGAATTTTAATCGAAGAATACAATAATAGCCCAGAGAGACGTCTCAATCACAATGATAAAAAAAGTGCTACAAAATCCTTATCTGGTTAAAGCTGCCTTGTCTCTCACCAGGCCAGAATTTTTTGTTGCACTACATTTGAATCTCTATGGCCTAGATATATTCTCTGAGAGAACCGCAAATGTGTTATTTGAGAGAGCTAACCACGATGGCACTCTCACTGGGTCAGATAAGTTGGGAAGCAATATTGGATGCTTAATTACTTGTAATATGACAGTGTTGCGGGAGATGACGTGACCTGGCCAATTTGACATCAGCGTTGTTCCCACGTTCAATGACGCATGCATCTGCCTCCCTTCCCACCCTTTACCGTCAATTGCTCAGATAACGATACCAGTTATTGTTAACGTCATTGTTTATATAATCAAAACGTTCGATTGTTTATAATATAAAATAAAATAATTAATTAATAAAATATATTTTCAAAGCAAATTTGGAATAGTTAATAATTGTATTATAAGTCTATAAAATTTAATTTCCTTTGACTGGATTACAAATATCTGCTATATTACATACATTTAAAGACATAGTTTTTCTAAAAAGGAACGCATCTGCGGTTCTTCTGGTATTGTAGATGTCCATGGGCGTCGTTGAACACCTCAGTGTTTCCGCTGTTCGTTTGCTCCTAGTCGTATATGACATAGATTAATAACACACTACACAACAAACGCATTACAAATCGGATCTAAGACCCAACGCGACAATAATTAATGCAGTAAGCTATTTATTGTTCGATAATACTAATATATGGTATAATTAATAACACTAGATTTGTTGAAACACCCTAGTTAGTGATCATAATCGACCCTCCGTGATGCGTGGGACCTATCACCTGTATAGTGACCCCATCAATCGCATTGCGTGACACCAACGACCAATGAAGTAAAATGACCCATGCTAATTGAAACGGGCATTGAATATCCTTTTTAAAATGCTATTAACGTGAACATCACTAAACATATAACGGTTTACGAGATGCACGTTATTTGGTACTTTTATTTATAAAATGTAGTGTTTATAACATAACGTAATTTAAAACAATTAACTTACGATTGATTTCTAAAATCGAAATCTCCGTTTTAAACATATCGTCATCCCTGTCTTTATCTTTGACAAAACAGAGATAACAATATATTTTAAACGGATATTTTGGGCTTAGAAACCGACGGTTAGACAGATTGAGATATCGCTTTTTAAACTTTGATCACACAATAGTTAATTCATCATTATAATTCATCAACATAAGACATTTTTTTGCATTACTATTGTAAAAAATGGAATTTGTTAAAGTTAATTTACTGGAGCTGTATTATTCCGTGCAATTAAATTATTATCTTTTCAGGAATAAACATTTTCTTCGTTCATTACTAGTGTATCGTGAAAATAAGTTTAACATGACGGGCGTTTATTTCTTATACAAAACCTGTCATTATCATACGATCAATGGCTGTTTTATTAAGTCGTACCAAATTGTTCCCAAGCTCCACTTCTTGGCTTTTATGCCACGCATTGTCTATAGTCGGCAGTTTTGTGAATCTTTTTTTTATAATCCTACATTCGACACCGCGTTTCCTGCCCCGCAAGTGTACGCATTCACGTGTAGTGTATTATTCGGGATGTCTTATTGAATGGAAGTGCCTCGGTGCCTTTTCGACTACGGTCTTGTTTGGAGGTGTATTAATAAAGGCGTATTATCTTTTGGTCCGCTTTTGCTGAGTGGAGCGCAGCCGTGGGATCGTGTTTATCGAGACAACTTTATTCTGCGAGACCCAATGCCGGGTTTATATCTTTTTTCGCAATTTCTGTTTAATTTCTACTTGAAAGTAATCTTACTAATATTATTAATGCGAATGTTTTGATGGATGGATGGATAGATGTTTGTTTCAAGTTATCTCCGGAACGGCTCAACGGATTTTGCTAAAATTTGGCACGGCTATAGAACATAGTCTGGAAGAACACATAGGCTATAAAGTTTTTTTAACGCCGCGCGGACAGAGTCGCGGGCCTGCCGCCCGTGTTTTATCATAAAACTGTAAAATTTAAAAAATGAATTGTTAAATTTTGTTACAATTTTTTTATTTTATGTTCAAAATAGTAAAAAATAAATTATTATAGAATTAATACAACATAAAAACAGTCGGTGTGACACTACGTACATAGTAAGTATATCTCCAATCATAACCTTCCTGTGTGGGGCGTGGTTAGTAATTCCCCCATTCTATGACATGTCCATTGTACCACTGTGATTTATGATTCATGTCTGTCTCCGTCACAATTGAAGTCTGGTTTTGAAATCTTTAAGCATCCATTTTACTATTTTAGTACATTTTGCTTACTACGTAGTATATGACGGACGAATGAAATACAAAAGTGTTAGTTAATAACGCTGCTGGTATGTTAATTTTACTTAAATAATGAATGACGGAAATACATCTTTTAGGTTATAAAATTACACAATTTTACATTTATTTCAAAATACAGAAAGAATATTAATTAATGTGTCTTTTGTAAAACCAATCAAATCATATTCAAGAACAAAGCGAGGAGATACTTTTTTATCTTGTTATTGTTAATCTCTCCTCGTTTTCCCCGCTAGGGTGCGAAAGAGCCGCAACAAATCAATGTTTACCCGCACAAGTACTAGGATAGCAGAATCATGCAGGAGTTTACTAACAGAAATGCCACGGAATATACGCCCTTATGGCTATACCAATAAAGGTGATCACATCTATTCGAGGTGTCTCCGTCAGGAACCGGGCCGCGCATGCCTATTGTGATGCATCGGAACCTGAGGCCGTCTTGTTCGAAAACTGTTAGCGGTTGAGGCCTAGCTATGTCATCAATCGATAGGAATATATAACGTCTACTAAATGTTCGACTTTATTACACGAAAAAAACACAATAACTTGTTATCTATAAAAATCAGTAAAACTCAAATTCATTCATTTGGATTTTTTGGAATTTATAATTAATACTACTTCTTGCGACTCCGCCCGCGTGTTGTTAAAAAAACTTAATAAATAGTTTATGTGTCTTCCGATGTTCTACATTTGTGCCAAATTTCATCAAGATCCCTTGAACCGTTCCGGAGATACCTTCAAACAAAAATCCATCCATCCATCTATCTAAACTTTGGCATTTATAATATTAGTAAGATTAATAATACAACGCTTTAAAATATTTCCATATTAATTTAATTAGCATAAAAAAACCGTACATAAAACGGTTCTAATATAGTTGTTGTAGTATTTATGTTATATTATGGAAATTTAACCCGCACGATTACTAAGAAAACATAACTCTTAAGATAAGTGAAGTAGAAGTGTTATACAAATATCAACCTTATTACTTTGACGATGAAAAATGACAGGTCAAGTGTCACGCTTCTGTGCTTACTGCGCATGCCTCTCGTAGCGTTCTACGTAGAGAGTTTCCTACCTCTACGGCTCGCATACTACGAGTATCTTAGCAGCAGATACACGGGATTGTAATAAATTGTTATTCTAAAAACCAAGATATCAATTTCTTTAATATATATGATGGGATTAATATATTTATTTTTATATTATAAGTTGGCAAACGAGCAAGCGGCTACCCGAATTCGCCGAATAGCGAAGCGAACGTTGTCTATAATTGCAGATTTGCGTCCCCTCCTCTGCCAAATCTCCTTCCCATTGCATTTTATCCTGAAAAAAAAATGATCAATAACAATTTGTTTACCTTTAGGTCGCATTCTTTACGATGTGCCGTGCGCCGTGTGTCGCGATCATTCCTCAGGCAAGCACTATGGTGTGTTTGCTTGCGATGGGTGCGCAGGCTTCTTCAAGCGGTCAGTACGTAGGGATCGACGATACGCCTGCAAAGCGCGACGCCCGGGTGCCTGTCTTGTGGACAAGGCGCACCGCAACCAATGCAGGGCATGCAGGCTAGCTAAATGCTTAGAGGCTGGCATGAACAAAGATGGTGAGTTGAAACTTGTACAGTTTATATTTTTTGCAATATAAAATTAATGCTGCGAATTGCTACGGATATTCAACATTCTTATAATTGAAAGATCTTCTAAAGGCAAGTTATTTAGTTATAGAACATTATTTCATTTGTAATCTATTTAAACAAGGAAAGTCGGGGCTTGGAGTAAGGTCTCTGATAGTTGAAATTCGAAGGAGTCTATTGAACCATGTTCACATAGGTACAATCGGTGGGTACAATAGAAAGGATACCTGTAAGTCCGTCAGTACAGAACATCACAAATACAATTTGATTATTTTTATTTTCAGCTGTTCAACATGAAAGAGGTCCACGCAATTCTACAATACGAAGACAGATGGCATTATTTTTAAAGGACCCTGCCGTGCCGTCTTCAGATGTAAACCTTTCACTGCCTCCGGCCCTAGACTTAGCCTTACCTAAACATAGTCCGTTACCACCGCCACCTTTGAGCTTATTCCATAGTCCTTATCATCCATATCATAGAATTAACATGCTTTCATCTATGGCACCATGTCCTCCAAAGGCACCGTCACCGCCACCTATCACAATTTCCCTCCTCAGTCCCGCTCAACCCGAAGCTATGTGTGAAGCAGCCGCTCGATTACTCTTTATGAACGTGAAATGGGCAAAGAATGTTCCAGCCTTCACATCTCTTTCCCTCTCGGACAGATTACTCCTTCTAGAAGAGACGTGGAGAGATCTCTTCGTCATTGGCACCTCACAATTCCTATATCCTATAGATCTTAAAATATTATGCGACGGAAAAAATCAAAGATTAGATGTGAAACAAGTCGAAGAATTCAATAGAGTTTTATTAGAATTCGCAAAAATTCGCCCTGACAATAATGAGTACTCGTGCCTTCGAGCGATTGTTCTTTTCAAAACATCGTTGAGCGATAAGAATAGTAATGGAAGTCCGTTTTTGCCAAATACGGAATCGAGAAGATTTCAAGATTTACCAGCGATTGCTGCGTTCCAAGGTCATTCCCAAGTTGTACTTAACGAGGTAAATAATATTACACTACGATAAATTAAAGTTATTATGCTTACGTATCCCGCATTACCTTACTTTAATATTATAAATGCGAATGTTAGGATGGATGGATGGATGGAAGTTTGTTAGAAGGTATCTCCAGAAAGGCTGCATGGGTCTCGGTTAAATTTGGCATAGATGTAGAACATAGCCTGGAAGAACACATAGGCTACTAAACAAGTTCTTTTTTTAATTCTGCGCGGACAGAGACGCGGGCGACAGCTAGTTTTCCATAAGAGGAACATCACGCACCTTCTTAAATATAAGTAGGCATATTTATTTGGAAACTGTTTATTTTATTTTATGGATAGTTACTTCTGAATACCTATAGTTGCTCACTGCACAGACATTTTTCATCACTTGCACATGAATCAAACAGTTTTTTTGTACTTTAAAATGTGATAATATATTTTGTGCTCTTAATTTTACTACTTACTATGTTATTTCAGCACGCGGCTAGGGCCTATCCCCACGAAACATCTCGATGCAGCCGTCTGCTACAGTTATTACCGCTTATTCGAGGAGTTTGCAGCGCGACTATCGTTGAACTGTTCTTCCGTGCCACCATTGGGGAGATACCTATAGAAAGGATAATAAGCGATATGTATAGAACAGGAAAAGATACTGTTTGATATCAAATACATAAGTAATATAACTTCTTTGATTCAATATTTGTTACGGTTACGCTGGGCGTTTTAAACGCTAGAGAAATGTTTGAAGTAGAAAGATTAAAAATGTACTGTTTAAAATGTAAGTATGTACAATTTTTCGTATTTATCAAGGGCAAGATGGAATTGAGTTTTGTGATTGCAACATACTTATTTCTTTACTCACATGATAATTTATACATGATTCTGTTCATTATTATGAAAATTAACCGAAAAAATATGTTTTACCATACTTGTATGTGTTTTAAACATTTTCAAAATTCAGATTGTGACCAAAAAAAAAGATTGTGACAAAGTTTCTTCCAATTCTTTAAAATGTTTTTCGCATCATTACAACTATACTTATTTTTTAAAGTCTTGATACAGTTTTATGGGTAAATTGTTCTTAAACACTCTTAAGCTCTTGTAACATGTGATAATTCTCGTATAGTATAAACATTTCTCATAGTGTTATATAAAAATATTCTTACTTTAATTATAAATTATAATATTATTAATTGTATTTAAGATATTAATTTTAAGACATCAAATACATTTATTGTTATTTAATGCAATAGCTTTTGGTGCGAAGTATATAACATATTTTAACATAATAAATAAGGGCTTTTATTTAATTCTTCTCTGATTTGGTATCAGTACCCATCGATCAGTAGTTAATGTTGGCCATAGACAAACCGCAGCTAGCATTCGCCGATAAAATGACGTAGCCTTCCGGTTGAAGCAGTCAATGAACAGCCACCTTTAGGCTGTCAAATTTATTAGACCCTGAACGATTACTTACAATAATTTTAAATATGGCATGAGGATATATGATATTGCTCTGTGTAAAAATAATCCTGGAATTTAATGATTCTTACAAGTTTAATAACAGTAAACAGTCTTAACAGTAAATCTTTTTAAATCCAGTGTGCACTAGAACGGATACGGATTTAATAACAGGGAAACCTTAGTGCGACGTTGCTAGCTGTTTCCTGCTGTAAATATTACCGTAACAAGGAAAATCCTTAGCAACACCTTATCATCTGAAGCAAGGCAAGTCACTTATAGAAATCCGTCTACGTATTTTTCTGTCAGCACAGATTAATCGTGCCTTTGAAGATCATTGCCCAAATAATTCGATGACTTTTGTCAATCGTAGGTCTCGCAAAAGGTCAGCATAGTATGTATGATCACCGATCACAGAGAAGATTTGACTATGGGTTTCCGAGACCAAAATCTCTGCATAAAACTTTTCATCATCTCTGTCATTTTTCTTTGACAAGACAGATATAACAATATATTTTAATTGGAGATTTTGCTCTCTAAAACCCACGATAAGTCAAGGCTTACATAAACGTCTCTCCTCTAGAAAAATTGTATTATTCGATGCCTGATACATACCAAAGGAAAAAAAATACTTTAAATGAATAATCAGTACCTACTATTTTGTTATATTACATACATTTTTAAACAATTAAAACAACATCATCATCAACCTGGTCTTGTCCCTACGGGGTTCGGCACAGTATGTGTTAATTCCATGCTTCTCTATCAACCGTTATATCTGAATTCACACAATTTATCCATTCTATCTTCTCCTCCACATTTGTAGCCATTCATATTCATCCTTATTATTACTTTCTTATTGATGTGATCATCCACTCTCTGCATATGTTCCAATTTTAAAAACTAAAAATACAAAACACCGGTGAAATCCAAATACGCCTACGCCCGATATTCTTCTCCTGGTACTAGGGTATCAGAAGTGAACACTAGTTGTGTGAAAAATAATGCCAAATAAATTGCAACCTATTGGATATAACAATAGCGTAGTTTAATGCTCAATTGCAATTTTTGATTTTACCGAGCAAGCATCAGAAAACCAGCGTTGATGTTTTTTTATTATACGAGTTCTCTTAGTTTTCCTTGCTTTTTTCTGTGTACCATTTCTTTTATATAAAAGGCAACTTAAACAACTAAAGTATTAGTCGATGTGGATTAAATTATAAATATCGATAATAATTTGTTATAATTGATGGATAATTTAAAACAATGTTGCAGCTGTAATTGTTGACTTTGCTCTACTTACAACTTATAGATGATAGCTCGTATTGTGTTGTGCGAATTAATATACCCTACTAAACTTTTGATGTGAACGATAAGGGAGATGCAGAAGGCACGTCGACTCTTCTCTGGTGACATGTGTGCGCTTCGTCTATATTGTGTCTTAATCCCCGATTAATCTCCACTTTTATGCGCTTTTGTTCACTCCCTTTTATCTGTTTTTTTGCTTCAGTCAAATTCAGCAACAATGCCAAATGTGTGTATACTCGAATTTGTAGCTTAATGAATAGTATGCATAAGGTGCAATTTTACAAGTATTATTAGAACGACATTAACAAAGAATATTCATCTGTGTTACTGAGACATTTTGGTTGATTTTTCAACGACTATAATTTATAAACAGGATTTTGTATTAACTTTTAAAGTTTATAGTATTTCGGTCACGTCAATTTGTGTATTGTCATTTTGACATAATAGAGATGCCATCCCCAGAGTTTATTGGTTGAAAACCGATGAAAGTAACCTCGTATTTTTGACAAATATCTCCCCTCTCATTCGCACTTTGTAAATCTATTCCACGTAAAAGGGATGGTAGACAGAATTATGTGGATATGAAAGGCCTACTTAGCGAAATATGGTTCTGTTATTGAGTGAGTGAATTTAATGTAGTACAAAAGGGTGTCAGTCTTTTATGCTTGTGTCACATCGTTGGGCTCGAGGGACGTGAAAATATTATGTCCCAATGTGACTTTATTGTATTCCGATGATATAATATTGTCAGTTTATGAACGATTTATGACGACGAACGACTTGTATATGTAATCATACATTATAGTTATACAATTATATTTTAGTAGCTACTTCCTATTAAAAATAAATAGCAAAATTTCGATTAGCAAATAAGGTATAAAATATTATTTCTTACCGTACAATTCCTTTTCCGACATTCTGATACCCTTCTCATTCTCTACGATTTAGATAGCTCGACAAGAAAAATGGAAATTGATATCTACTTATTTCGAATTGTAACTGTCTTGCGTATTAGTAGGTACACTTATTTTTCAATGTGTATTTAGTTGTAGAATTTTTACAATATTTGCCTAAAGTGCGACATCGGTCGATGCCATGTAACACAATTTTTCTTTGGTAAGTTATTCTAGCCATAAACAAAATTAATAAGGTTTTTAAAATAAATAAAAGTAATATTTAGAAGAATGTAATAAAAGTTTTGACGTCATAACAAGAAAGAGAAATAAAAAATTATTGTGTAAGAAATAATAAATTGCATTTTCAGCTTAACAGCAACGTATCGAAGTCACAATGTTCGCGTTTTATTTAACTTCCTGAGCAAGGTTACAAAACTGTAACTGCTCCATTAACATAAATAAATAGGATGAGTATTTTTATTACGTGCTCGTACTCGAGTTGCAACAATAAAATTGCCTCTGATTAATTCCTATATTGGATGTTGGAAAACATTTTTTTTTTCATATGTGTTAGATATTGATGTTTGTTTTATACGAATGAACTATAATAACCATTTCAACTTCAAAATCTAAAGATTATGATAAAAATGCATTGTAAACCTACCGTAACTATTACGCAGAAGTTGTCTTTGAAAACATTTTCTTAAATATAAAATCAACTATTTCTCATAATATGTTAACAATTTTAGTTGACTTTCTAATTTTTATTAGTTTTGAATTTTCGGTGAAAAAATTTTTTTTAAGAAACATTCGAATCTTATTCTAATTGCGAGTTTTCTTTGCAAAAAAATAATTTAAAGACTTGTTGTAATCAATATCATACTATTAAAAAAACAGAGAAAGTGTGCGTTTTTATATATATTATGTGTCGGAGAGAACATTTACGGTTATGCAACTTTGTTACATTCACATATCAATTGAGAAACTATTTCATTTTAATGATGATTGTTCAATAGACATTGATCACTGAGTGGAAAAAACTAAATGTACGTCATGCTCATACAATCAATTGGAATGTATCTAGGTATTTTGATTTTTCTCACTATAACCAGCTATGTAAATTTTCTATACAATTGATAAAAGTAGAGTACATGTATGTGCCAGTAATATCGAATAAAGTAATTTCATATTTCGATGTTATATGCATTTGCGAAGCTTATAACGAATAACATAAATCCGCGTTCCGGGTAATCTCCGAAACAGCTGGTGCGATCTTGACGGGAGATTGACGGGAAGGTAGCTGTTTAATGCGGGTATGTTATAGTTATAGGCTATTGTTTTGTAATTATTCTTCGCTGATGAAGTTGCAGGCAACTGCTAGTTTACAATTAAATGTATTACTTACTAGCTGCCGCAACTCCGTCCGCGCGGAAATAAAAATAAGTAGCCTATGTGTTCTTGCAGACTATGTTCTACATCTGTGCCAATTTTTTTTTTCATCAAGATCCGTTGAACAGTTCCGGAGATACCGTCAAACAAACATCCATCTAAACATTCGCATTTATAATATTAGTAAGATAATCTATCTCACTTTTATTACCACCTTTATTAAGGTGATTAACTCCATATGCAAACAGAGCCGTCAGTTGTTGTATTTAAGTAGTCAATTTTAAAGAATTACTTTGTGCGTTATTTTTTTTATGTATTTTCAGTTTAAAAAAATATAATAAAAAGTAAGTTGACCTTATACAGAATGTTACATTTTTCACAGTGGGTAAGTTGGACATCTATTACCCATAGGGGTTAAATTTTTATTTTGTTCCAGAAGATTGGTTAAGACCTCGTTCTGCGGACAGTAGAGGCGGTTGCACTTTCTTGGTCTGTCTGCCCCGTAGTCCCGCGAAAAAAATAGAGCACTTTGTTTCTTCTGCCACAGTGTCGGCAAGACTGACCCTAGGGGTCGTGGGCGATTGGGGATTGAATTGCCTGATTGCCTTACCAAGCAATATCGACGGCATCGAGGCACAGTTCCCTGAGAAAAGCCCAGTGCAGAGAGCCCCGGTGCGTCTCTTTGTAGATGTTGGGACTCTCACCAGATGCACTAGCCGATAGCTACGGAGAGTCGGAATATCTTCTCAAAATTTACCCCGGATAAAAAAGGAGTTATATTTCAGAGTGAATAAATGGACTAACCCCAAATTTCAAGTCTCTTAGTTGTAGTAAGACAAAATCTGGCCCAACGGTCATAATTGTAACTAAACTAGCTGGCCTGTCATGTCCTTTTTGTTTGTTCTTCGTGTGTTTTATCTTACTAATATTAAAAAGATGGATGTATGGATGGATGTTTGTTTGAAGGAATCTCCGGAACGGCTAACCGGATCTCGATTAAATTTAGCATAGATGTAGAACATAGTCTGGAAGAACACAGTGACCATTTATTAAGTTTCTTTTTAATTCCGCGCAGACGGAGTCGCGGGCGACAGCTAGTTTTTTATACCGATGAAAGAACTAACAGCGATAGCAGCGCCATTTTCGACTGCCAAGATAAGTTTTTGGAATAATATAAACGCGGGTTTCCACTGCCGCACAAAAATGTATTGTCATACCAATTTCTTCATAGGTAATGAGAGGGACAGACGTCGCGTCGATATGTTTTGTTTATAAGTATTTTGACCATAGAGAAATTCACGTTATAATACCTAATTGTACCGAATTTATGACTTTGTCAAAATAAAAACTTCACAATTGACAGAAAGTAAATAGTTTTAACAAACATGTGTTAAATTATATTAAATCGTACGTTTACCTATATAATTAAATTTACGTAATGTATAAGTCATTGTAACCGCAAATTATGAATTTAATTTATTTGCCTTTTAGCTAATATCTTCCTTCATTATATCTTTAAGCAAGTTTAATGAATTCAGGGTAAGTAAGGTTATAACAGGAATAAGTATACGTGAGTACCTATAGTTTATCAATTAAGGTCAATAAATCTTATTTTATTACCAAAACATAAGGCCAGACTGAGAGATTTTTAACTGACAAAGATTAATAACATTTATTTGGTATCACCTGATTTCGAGTGGCGATGCCTTCGAAACATAGTAAGCGCTAGTTAAATAGGTACCTATTCACTCTACTCTTGGAGGCCTCTACGTCATATCTACATCGCTTCTTCTAAGTATATCTAACTATAATACTATCTATAGAATATAAATCGTGGATGCCATATACATAGATTCAACACAATGACATTGAACTGTAAGATCGTAGTACAATATCGTTGTTATGGCTTCTTTATTTTTGTTCGTATTTATTTTAAGCCGAATATGAAGTGAGGAGTCTTACTACTACGACTCCTCACTTCTTTATCTACACAAGATGATCTACTAATACTTGTTCTATTCGAACGATATTATAACCCATGTTATTAAAGAGTGGCTATGTAAAATTATCCAGGAAGAAGCAAAAGGGATTGCAAATTCTTTGGTCTGCTAACCCTTTTAATATAAGCGAAGATGTTCAATATCAGTCTTATATGTCGAATAATACGCCTACGAATAAATCAAGTCGTTGGGTAAATGTGGTGTAGTACGCACCTTATATGAATGATACTGGCCCCTAATTAGTATTACGCCTGCGTTTTCTAAACATTTCCTTATTTCTTCCAAAAGATAATCGAAGTATTTCTAAGGTACAATAGCTGTATTTGTAAATAGAGAAATTACTATTCAAAAAGGTTTTAGTCACACTAAATTTTCGACGTAACAGTCCAGACTAGGAGCATAATAAACTAAATACAACTACGACAATCAATGTACAACTGTCAACGTTTTCTTCTTCAAACGATAGATGGCATTGGCCGGCAAGTGACCTAGAAAATAATGCGCAGTGCTTTAAAAAAAAACTTTTTATGATTCCATCCTCTTTGAGGTCACGTATTATCGTATGTAAATTATTTAAAAAAGTCTAAATGTAATGCTATTCATTGAAGTTCGTACTCGTAGTTATTTTTCATAGGGCTATTATTTATGCTATTTCAGTATAAAATTACCAAATTAGCATAGTACCATAACAATATATTAATTACTTAATGCAATTGGAGTATTTATCTTAAATTATTTATTTATTTCAATTAAAGTAGTGAACTAGTGCCATCTAGAAGATAAAGTGAAAATTTGATACTGTGCAAAATTATTGTTAAAAGACTTATTTTTCGTCAGGACAGGACATCGACAGGCAACTTTACTACTTAAAACAAAATAATACCCTATGAGAAACTTAATATCTTGTACTTTCATTTGGAAACTTTAGGGATTCATTCATTAAATGTATATTTTAAACAATCAATACAGTAAAGTCGTTTTTTATGTTCCGTTCTTTTTGCGACAGATGGTGTTGGCAAGCAATTGGCCTAGAAAATGCAGCGCAGTGCCGTATTATGTAAAGAATCTGTCACTGTGTGACTTCAGTTGGTGAGCTCACGCACTCACACATAGTTCTGTATTGCGCCAGCTAGCGAGGAGCAAGTACCTGTCAAATTCCGACTTGTATGAGAGTCGTGTGTAAATTGTACAAAAATGATTCTTGTCACACAATTTCATTAATTTAAAAGTGATGTATGCCTGGGCGAATTCGTATACAAATAAATTATCTTGGTGCTTAACAAACAGCGTTTACGCTCACTACCGACACCATGGTGCAGTGTCATCCACCGTTGGAGCTGGAAGAATTGCCAAAAGAAGACGAAGAAAGATTAGAAAAACTATTTTCTAAATTAGATACCGATGGGAATGGTAAAATTGATATCCACGATTTGTCTGTCGCCCTAAAGGAACTTGCACCACACATCAATCGAAGTTATGCAGAGGTTAGAACTTTGAATTTTTCTTTCGAAGTAATAAAACTAACGGTGTGTTGGCCTTTCCATTCTTTTGGAGGTGGCTATAAATTACATGATTGATTTACAATGTCATTTCACCGCATTATTTAATTATCATTGACTAAAGTTGATTTTCTTAAAATACAAAAGAAAAGTCTTCTTTCACATCCAAATGATTTTCTTTAATTTATTTTGGAATGCAATATAAGATGTCTAGTTAAATACGTAGGCAGTTTAATTTAACTTACATTTATTCAGCAGATTTCTCGTAACTTTTTTTCGAATAACTATAATAAACTATGTTTTGAAGTTTTATCTTAGACATCTGATAAATATTTTTTTAGATAAAACATGTTCTTGATACATTCTTATGATCAACTAGTAATCGCACGCGACTTCGTTCTCGCGGAACTATAAAAAAATCTTTAATGAATATGTGTTCTTCCAGACTATGTTAAATATCTGTGCCAAATTTCATCAAGATCCATCCATCCATTCATCTAAACATTCACATTTATAATATTAAAGTAAGATAACAATCTTAGACCACAACATCTACTACTTTTTATTTTCGTCTTTTTAGTTTTTTTCACATTTTCAAACAAGTAATTTTTCTTATCCTTACTGGCTGAATAGTATTTTATGCTTCAAATGATAAAAATACTGCTGTCATTGTTGTTGTGCCAAATCTTTCAGATTAACATTTCCTTAGATTATGTAAATGTTCATTGGTTACATAAATCTATTGTGTGTAGTACTGGACTTAAAATTATATTGAGGAATTTTGCAAACAAGTTATTCATGGTAGGAAATGTATGTGGTTAAAACAAAGTGACATAGTTTAATTTTACAAACCAAAAATATTTTGGTACTTGTAAGTCTAATGAAGAGAGATTTATCAATTTTATGAGGTATAATAATATTGAATTGTGAATTTAAGAATACCATCAATTTTAGCAAGCATCATTAGCATGCATTAGGTTAAGCATATGACTTGTAATTTAAAGGTCCTGGGTTCAAATCCCGCAATGTACCAATGTGATTTTTGATTTTCATATGTACATATATCATCATGATGATGATATGTACATATATCCAACATTCTTACGGTGATGGAAAACATTGTGATGCAACCTGCACATATCTATAAGAAATTCAATGATATGTGTGAAATCAACCCGCACTGGGTCAGCATGGTTGACTATAGCCTAGTCATCCCTAACTTAGGGTAGGCTCGGAGCCTCTCAGTGGGAACGTATATTGAGCTGATAGATAATGATGATAGATTTTTAATGACTATCTTTACAGACTAGATATTTTCAATTCATAACTTACTAGCTGAACCTGGAATATGTTGCAATGCAAGTAAAAAAATCAATTAATACAATTTTTTTGTTTTTTATATTTTCATAGATAATTTTTAGTTGATACAACGGAAATGTAATTGTTATTACCTTAGGAATGCATTGGTAATAAATGTCATACAAACAGTAATGATTTTGCATATTAAAAATTTCAACCTTTGCTTAAAGTTATGTAACCTCGAACATACAACGACTGCCCGAATAATTAGTTGAAGGCAGATATTTCATGTAGTACCTACTTCTTGGTCATGGTTCCCTGATTCTACATTCCCGTTTTGAATTCACAATTTGAATTTAGCCTACAATTGCATTGCAATATATACGAAAAATAAATCTGAGGTGATACAACACCTTGAATTTTTTATTTTGAAGCATAATAATAGAAAAAGTTATTCTGAAAAAAAAAATCTTTACTTCTGGGAATTTATCTTTTTTATCATTATCATTATTTAACTTTAATAAAATCTGCTTATTTGCATCCTAACATAATCATTAATCATATTTTATTTATGTAAATAATTTGGGGTGCTTAAATTATGTATGTTTTACAATATATTTTATTAACCTATCTTAACTGACCTAATTAATGTGGTTTTTCAGAAATTTATAGCGAAGTCGGGATGGAAAGAAGCGGGTGATGTAACACTCTCCGAGTTCATACACTATGTGCGTGAACATGAGAAAAATCTTAGGCTGCAGTTCTCACATCTCGATAAAAATAAGGATGGTAAGCTAAAATGATACTTATCATTATCGTCCTGCCATTTTCCCAATCTAGTATCAACAAAGTATTTAACCTACATTTAATTTAGATATGAGAGGTACTTTGGGAGCAAGAATATTTTTGCCCTACCTGCCAAATCAAGTACCACAACAACTCTTTCTAATATCTGAAAGCTTTAATATTTGATTTCACTCCCTTCTTAAACATGACCGTTATCACACAATCTCAATAATGCATTCTTCTGTCTAAGCTAATCTAATGTTAAACATGTACCAAATATATTATTTAGTGAACTTAATATCATGAAAATATTTAATAAATATTGACATTTGGGCATCTTTATAAATACTTAGTCTTAAGGCAATAAAAATTAATTGAGTTGTTACATTTTTATTGCAAAATAATGAGCAATTAACTAATGAGGATAATAATTTAAATGCTCACTTTGTATTCATGTTTTACTTGGAATATGGGATATAATTATTCTTGTGAGCCAAGGTCATGATCCCATGATGCAGTTTTGATCACAAGATATATTTCGAGGTTACATGTATTTTGTACATAACTATGTATATAATTACAGTAATATACAAATGTATGTATTAATTTCAGGAAAAGTTGATCTGGAGGAACTTATATCGGCGTTTGCGGATCTGGGTATAGCAATTGGAAGAAATGAGGCAACAAATCTCTTAAAGAGGTACTGAAAATAATAAGTAATGAAAAAAAATATATATTTGATTTGGTTGTAATATCAACAGTGGGTCAAAGCAAACTATGCGCTTCCATCCATTCAATGGTTGTTAAATGGTCACTAAAGAAGACCCTTAGTGCACATTTCTCTTAGTAGTTAATTATTTTTGAAATTTATTAAATCATTCTTTCTTCATTGAATAATAAAAAATATGTTTATGTATTGCCAATCTAAATTATTTTTATATAATTTTCAATTGATTACCAAAGATACCAGAGAAGGGTTGTGCCGTACATCTATGAAAATAATTAAACTGTTCTTTAGGTTCACTGATTCTTTTCCTAGGGCATATATTTGATAGTAATTTTATTACAAACTTTTGTTTTACTTTGCATTGCATTCCGGAGCCAGTTTCATTCAGTTGCATTGGTAGGAATTAACCGTGGGTTTCTAAAGCCAAATGCTCATTTTCAAATAAAATTGTTATCTCTGTTTTGTCAAAGATAATGACAGGGATGATGATGTGTTTTATATAGAGATTTTGATCTCAGAAAACAACAGTTGTCAACAAAGAAATAGTTATGTTATATGTTGACAATGAGATATTTTTTTGCACATTTTTGATTTTTTTTATTCGTGAATAATGAAATAATCTAATTAATTATATTAACTTTTATGAAAACCTTGAATCGGTCGAAGTTTTCATCGAGTATATTTTACTTCAACTGATTCTCTTCTTTAGTTTCCTTAATCTCATTGAATAATTTATACGTAAAAAATTTATACTTATGTATATAAAATGTGTATATTATATGTGTATGTATTTGTACTTACAAATTTGTATGTATGTGTATGTAATTTGTAAGGAAATTGGGCAAAGGACCGAAATTACTACTCCTTCTTCGGAGTTTAGGGGTAGGTCAAGAAAACTTTCAGCATATACACATTTGTCAAAATTTATTAAAAGTATTCTATTTGGTTTGAAATATATTTATATTTCGCAGGAATTTTATTTGTTTATAAATAATTATATGCATGTAAGATGTAAGAAAATTTTGTTTATATTATTGACTAGGTGACACACGCGACTTCTTCCGTGCTTGATTAAAAAAAGAAGAAGCCTATATATTAACTTATATAGGAACGGCTAAAACACTCACGTATATATATCCGGTGTCGTCACCGACTAGTTTATAATGCCGTTCCTATATAAGTTAGTGATAATGTCTCACGAAAGTTTGAATAATTTAAAAGCCTATATATTCTTTCAGGCTATGTCCTATATGTACCAGGTCACTCAGAAAGTATTGCGAAAAAAAGTTTTTATGTATGTGAGACTGGTCTGATATAATTATTTAATAATATGATTAGTTATAAGTAAAAATAGGTACGTTCTAAATTCAAAACTACCCTACACATTTTCTGCGAGCTTATTAA
>JAOPJD010000025.1:6405741-6436190 GCA_026167825.1 Papilio polyxenes | reverse complement strand
ACGTTGTGTATAAGGACATTCTGTAGTAGGTATATTTTGCATTGCACCCGTGCGAAGCCGGGGCGGGTCGCTAGTTAACTATAAAATCTAATGTATACCAATTAATAACAACAAAGCTATTTCATGTCTGCAGGAAATTAGGACAAAACGAAATAGGTTTTTAACACTAAACAACATTTAATACAAACATTAAACATGCTACGTATGACAATGGGTTTCCACTGCCGAGAATCAGATGGGTTCGAAAAGAATCTGAGAAAAGATAATATGTGCCACTACAAGGTTTAGGGCAGTCGAAACTCACAGTTAAAAACAATTGAAATGTAGAAGTAATGTTCGAAACACTTGTAGTAAGAGTAAACAACATTTACAAATGTGTCTGGTGATTTTTTTTACGTGAGACAATATTGATTGTTCTTTTTGCGTCACTCCCCAAGTTTAATACACTATACCATCAAGTGCACGGTCACTTTACGTCATTGTATTCGTGTTCAACCACCAATCTCTTACCTTCAATCCAATCAATTTCAATGTCTCTATATCACTCACGACCGGAGCAATCTTTAACACGCTTAGTGCCACCGACCACCGACTCTCCTGGTGAGTTCACTTCCATAAAAATCGTATTGACACTTCACGTGTTTAAATTGGATGCTGTTTAATGTAATTGTCTAATATTATATGGCGTTTCTTATCGATACTGAGATTTAAATTTGTGACATTAACTACCTTGGTAATGACAACATATCCTATGACGTAGAATAAACAAAGATCAATTTTGTACAAAAAGTAGTTCTCAACTAAAAATAAAGATATACCATCTAACAAATGTGAATGTATTCCTTACACTTGTACTTTTATGGTTACACTGAGTGATTGAAAACGGCAAAGTTTTCCAATCTGTGTATCAAAGGATTCAATGTTAAAAGATTAGTTGATTGAACCAATCTAATTGTATTTTGTCGCGCTAACCAATATACGTACTGATAAGCAATCACTACAGATTACAAGGGTTTTGATATGGCTTTTCAATATAACTATAATATGATGACATATAAAAGACATTACTTTGTAGATTCTAGGTGTACATACAAATAACTTTCTGATGGAATACATTGTACAGTTAGATTTGCTTATTTCTTTAACAAGTTACTTTATAAAAATTAATTAATTTTTCATAAAAAAGTTTTCATCGCCTTTGTTAGGATAATATTTATGTAAATTCTAACTATTGACTTACACTCAAAATTTACATGTAAATCAATAAGTGTACAAGTTCATTGTCCTATGTAAAGTTCAAAGTGAATGACATTGCAGTTATGAATGAAAAATATTGATTATTTACCGACCGTTCCCCACAAAAAGCAAGCAAGATTGTGTACATTTTCAAATTAATACACCTATTCAAGTTGACAAGGAAAAATACTTTTATGCAAATATCAAATCACATTGGTTTATAATTGTAGTTGTTATATCAAGCTATCTTACCTTAAAATAGGTTATAATTTATATACATATCGGTGTTTTGTGCCAACAATAATAACGTTAAAATATTATCAATTGTAGACGGTTAGGAAATACTTTAATTTTAAAACAAAGTTGGCGAAACATAAATGTGACCATGTGATTTCCATTGCACAAACAACATTACATCTCTGTTTTGTCAATGTGAATGAAAGTAATGGAAAAATGTTTTGCCACAGGTGTTTAGGCTGAGGAAACCCACGATTATATTCTTGTCTTACCAGCTTTATTATAAAATAACTGTCGCTCGAGAATCGGATGGATCGGAATTAAAAAAAGTCATCAATAGCCTATGTGTTCTTTCAGACTATACTATATAGAGACATCATCCTTATGAATCTTTATAGTTGTTTTATAAATACTAGAATTTTATTATGAAATGTTGTAAAGAAATAAACTTATAATAATATAATAATTTCACGTGATTATGACGCTGCAATTGTATAACTTTGCCGATTACAAGTAGAATAAACGATTGTACAGGAATCCCCACAAGCGTTATAAACTATGTAAAGTTATAGAGACGCTGCTAATATTTATTTGTATATATTTAGCGAAAGTACTACATTAGATAGTTTATCATCTGTTACGTAACTTTGAGACTAGTTTATCTAAGCTCTTGTTTTAACCCTAATATGAAATACAAACAAAAATAGTGTTAGCATTTTCATTTAATGTCATTTACTGGATAATCTATTTACTATCCATCGCGTAAATATCAGCTGATCTTTACATTTAAAATCTTAACATGTACCATTCTATTGAAACATTCTTTGGACATTGTTAAAACGGCACAAGGGCATAGGTTGTCTTCAAGTTAAAAATGCTTTAGTACTTTATTGGGGATTATTTAAAATTCAGTTTGAGCAAAAATACTTAAAAACATAGTTTTTAAGACTACGAAAAGGTTGACGATTTGTTTTTTATGGGTGGGTGGGTGGTATGGGTTTTTATGTTATTATTATAAGTTGCATTGAAATTAGCAAATGAAAGATACAGCTGTTTTGAAAAAAAAAATCAAAGGAAATAATCGAATCAAGCAAAGCGGAAAACAAATCTTACCGATATATCTGTCAAAGGCCAGGAAAACTTTTTGCTGCAATACCAAAGACAAACAAGTGTGGTTGAGAATTGCGAATGAAGTAGGGTTTATATATTAAAAAATAAATTTTCATCATTATCATTCAAGGACGACATCTTCCTTGTCAGAAAAGTAAATTCCAATGATCCTCATGACTTCTTGATACAATTCGACGTCTGATAATTGTAAAAAAATAATTATTTAGCATTAATTCGTTTAGTTAAATAATATTTTATGACAGTACAATCGTACTTAATCGGGTTAGATTACAATCGGACGATAAATCGTTCTTAATGATTGGGGTGCAATATTACCTATTGTTACAATCTGTGTTGTTTGTGGAAATTGATGTTAATTGCATTCTAGTTATCCAGAGGTTCTTTGGCGGAATGAGACACCAGGATCAGTATTCGTTCACTTTAAATATCAGTAACTCCAAACGTTTCTTAGTAAATGACTTAGATTTCATTTTAATTGCGGTAATCATATATGAGCTCCGTATCCACCGGATATCCGATCATAGCTTACAAGCTTGTTGCATAGATTTGGATACACTTCCACGAACTGGAAGCGTTAGAACAACGCATCATTCGCCATAATGTCACGGACGTCGTTATCGCCATCGACTCAGCATTACAAGTAATATTGTACTAGTCAAAACTAAAAGGTACCTAATATGTACAAAATCACGTTGTATGCGCGATGTTACTTGTCACAATAAGTATATCGTTTGTATTCGTACTGCAATGTATCATTGAAATAGGTTGATAAAATCATTAAACCATCACATTTACTAGGTAACTGACTTGGTGCCTATATGACTTAAATATTTCTTTGATAAACGCAAGCTGTTGTAAAGTAGTCGGCATCGAGCTACTCATTAGTACCAAGCAAGTTACGATTCGCTTAAACATCAATCACGTGAGATATCGATTCGATGGAAACGATAGATCGACAATAATTCATGCAAATTTTAGGTCTCCACATTAAACAGACTCATTATCACTTGTAGGTATGAGTTACGAAGCCGGATTTTACTTTTGTACTAGGAAGCGATAATATCATTTTTTATACAATAAATTCCCTGTGTACTTGAATAAGAATCAAATTTGGTTTATTTGTGTCGTTTTTATCTTCAGTCAGGAAAGATAAAGACAGTTTTCATGCGATCCGGTATCAGCCAGTATTTGAAAACGTTTGGCCGACTGCCTAATGATGTTTTAAAGATTATACAAGTATGGTGTTTATGTATAAACTATACAATATACGACTGGACATCAGACATAATAGGTGAAACGAAACGATAGGTGAACGATTCGAATCAAATGTTACTAGCAAAAAAACCTAACGAGAGATGTAGAGCTAAATATTTTAAACTTATAATGAAATTTACTTATAATATACTCTAAAAATATTAAAACATAAATTAGTCGTTAGTATGAAACAACAAGCTAAAAATATTTTTATTATATAATTATGTTTATTAATTACTATTAAATAAGTATTGTTCATGTATTAACTAGACAAATATTTGGCAGAGGTAAATCCACTTGTTCATATTATATCTCAAATACGTCGGGACTTCGGAAAGGACAGTCTTCGCTATATTATCACTTTTGGCTCGAACAATAATCTTATTAGTAGCCGGTTTCCATATTATTAGATCATTTGAGAATCAAATTATAATTTGAAACTATGCGGATACGATGATAGATTAGCCGATATATTTGACCTACTGCTTTACAGACATGAATAAAATGTTAGGCTATGGTTTAATGTAAAGAGATGTTATCTATCTGAATTATTAACCATCCATTATAGCGTCATTTTGCTGACATTATACTTATATTGTACAGCATTAATAACTGACATTTTATGTCAATTTTCCCAATAGTAGTTCATTATCATACATATATTTCGCCATAGCGACCAGTACAACCAGTTTAGTGCTTGCTCGAATGGATTTCGTATGGCACGTTTGTAAATTACGCAACACCTAATCAATTATTTCATTCTGAACGCATGTTACACGTGGCCAGGTTACGATGTGTTCTTTTTTCTCGTCACCTTTTGCTATTAGGTAATAATTGTTGCACCCTAACCTAAAGGCATACTTTTAAAAATAATCCAGAAAACAGTGTTACAGACCACATCAAAAACATCAGTCATCGGTCCTCTTCTTCAGCCTAAGCCTTTAACCGGATCTAGGAATGCTCCATTGTTCGCCACCAATATAGAAATCAGTTTTAATTAGACAGTCAGAAGATAATGTAATATTAAAGGAAATAGAACAGATGGAATTTTGGTCGAAAACATTCTACTAGATTACTGTGCTAAAACTAGTTGAAGTGAGACCAACGAATCTTTGAAAACGCTTTAGCTTTGCACTACATAAAACCTTTTAGTTTCCTTCAAAGACAAAACATACCATTATGGTTACAACTATAAAAACGTGACCTAATCAACCATCCGATCAATGATCTATTTATCGTTTGTTTGTTTCATTTCAACAACGACTACACTACTATTAATTAGAATAAAAAAGTACTTTTCCGGCTCGATAATAAAAACATTGCCGGTTTATGAAAGTACTTGTTATCTTTGTGCGTAAAAAAACCCCGATAATACCAGATTCTGTATTGTCTTGGTCTTCCGTATTCAGTAAATGTTTCCAAACAAATGAAATATGGAAATTATATAATACAGAAGATAAGATACAGTGCAATAAATACAAATTATAACAATCAATCTAATAAATATTTATCAAAATGAAAATTCGAGAAGTCTTCAAGTCTTTAATTTAAAAACCAAAAGTTTTAAATTGTTTCTTCTTAATTTACGACTACACTAGCTCTAGTTGTAGATTTTCCGATACATTATAAAATATAGTTTATAGTAATTAAATAATAAATTAAATGAGGATTTTTCGTTTGTTGCAAGCAAAAAGCGTAAATATTTGTTGCAAAATCCAAGTTTCATCTTGAGGAATTTTTGCGGTTCGCTGACTTTCACCGTCCTTTACATTGTACGACCAATACAATCGTTATCCAAGTTGCTAGGTAAAATGACATCGATCATCGCTTCGTTCGATCGTAGTCCCTTTGTAGAGTACTTTGTTTGTAGGAGCTCGAACTCGTCCTTATCAACGAGTCGCCAACCATTTATCCGCGAAATATAACCGGCATTTAAATGGTTCATTCGAATACAGTCGTTCAGTTCATTGGTATTGCGGTTTCGCGGATAGCGTCGACCGCCGAGCGCCACATATAACCAACGGCATGCGGTTATGTGCCCCACCACCACTTTGACTCAACGCAAACCGTTCTGGCTTAGTCACTAGTCAGTGTGAGAATGCTTGACGGCATCGGGCGACGCGTCGCACGTTTATCTAAACACGCTCAAATAAATTTAAGTATTATGCACGATCTGATAATTTAGTTCCAAAGAAGAAAACCGTCTGTGATTTTATATTTATAGTTAACTTATTAATTTATCTTGTTTGAAATCGTCGACTGTAGAAAATAAAATGTCTCTGGAGTTGGAAGACGTTACTGGAGGAACGGGCGATGTCATCGAGGACTTCCTGATAATATTCCGGAGATGTTTGGCAAAGGTAAATGTAATCTAATTTTGGGTTAGCAATGGCTACGGGCTAATTGCAGTTGATGCCAATTTATAACGTAGGGTTCGTCTACGACGGCGGATCCATTGCTTTGCGTCTTCCATTTCTTTTATTTCTTTATAACCATGAATATGGACTTCTACGATACCTTCTGGGATTGGATACTTAAGGTATTTATTTCATTATCGGTGCCAAGTCTGTTATTAATAACCATGTGATTTCTTGACCTTGTGAAGAAACAATTTAAAAATATTCATTGCTATTAGGCCCGTTTTTTATCTATTTTTAAATAATTTTATTTGTGTAACATCTAATAAAGTTAATGGCGATTGTTAATCTTTCCGTATAACTGCTATGGTCCCTTTGTAAAAACATCATACCTATAACCATGTGGTGTGGCACATTGTTGCTAGGAGGGATAGAATTTTGTTCAATAAATTTTAGACACAAAATTAGCTTTGTCGTGCAAAATAACCGTCTTTTGATTGTACATACTTGAAATTTTGTCACTACGTTACGTTTGTATGTTGCGTTAAAAATGTTATCTATGTGAATAAGTTGAACGCTATAAAAACTGCTGTATCGTGTATGACACTCAATTTTATCATTTTGTTCTATGGAAGCATAAATATTATTTTCTTCATGTTACAAAATTACCGAAACTTATAGCAAGTTAATTCGGAGTCATTCCATTTGACCTCATTTGCGATAAGATTATAGTTGGAATTCTTTATACCGTAAAAAAAAATTGTGCTTTGAAACAATAATGATATTAACTATGTATGTCTACACAATGGAACCTAGTACAGAATTGATTTAAATTTGATCTAAAATATACATTTTTGAATGGAAATTTGTAGTTCGTGTGTTTCCCACCATAATTTGTTGGTTTTGTTATACTTTTTCCTGTTAATATAAATCTAAATCTCCTGAGACAAGTAAGGGAAGATTTGCGAAGGTTGGTTTGACACTTGCGAAATTGATAATTGTAATATACACGAAGGAAACGAAAACGAAAACTTTCAAATCGAACTACACATCGTGTGATATTGTCTACTTGGGTGATTGGGCACCTGTTATTTTAAGTTTATAATCTCAATGCTAAGACAAGGCTTTCCTTGTAAATAAATGAGAATATTTTTCGTTGTTGTCACCTAATAAAAGCAAAATGATGACTTACGAATTTAAAAGGCTTCGACAAAGTGATACCATTATTTGGTTGTATACGTTTTTAATAAAAACGTTTCGTGCACGATTCACGACACACGATGTTGTTAACTTTGTTTTCAACTTAACCTTTGCGCTTTTGCTCTGCGAATAATAAATTGTAATTGATTGACGCGCTTTAAATTATGTCGCTATGTGAGAAAACGGTTTGATGAACTTTCCATTAATTCTTAGAGAGTTTCTCTATGGATATAAAGATTTAACATCTTATGTGATTGCTGTTTCTTAAATGCCGTAGATTGTATTGAAGTTATATAACTTTGCCATGCCATGCTAAGGAATTTTTGGTCCAAACGTGTTAATAAAAATGGTAGATTCTCGACTGTACTCTGATTAAATCGTTTTGTAATTGTTGTATATATGCATTGCTATTTTTTAATTTCTTTAAAACCAAGATTGCATCGCAGTTTTTATTTTGTCATTACTTGCATTCTATTTTTTTTGGTCTGTGAAATTCATCTCACATACTTTTATCTTTACAATAATGTTCTAAATTGAGAGAAATACCGTTACCATTGAATAAAGTGGGAGTGTCATATGGTTTAATGGGTTATCTATCGTTTTAACATCTAAAACGGTAACGCACTGTTCCAATTTGTTATCGCAAATTGTCTATAGACTTTTGGTGCTGCAATAATTTTCAAAAAAAAAACAGAGTTCATTCATTTATGTACAGTATTTAATGTCTAGGTGACATCCTGCTACTAACACTATGCTCTTCTCTTCTTTGCCTTATATTTTAGGACGTAAAGACGTGTTTGCGAATTTAATGTGTCATATCGTATACGATGCGCATGCGCACGCGCCGGGAGGTGTAACGGTGACACATGTTCTGTTGCGTCAGACGCGCCGCCATAATTGTAGTTTTGCTCCGGGAAACCCAAGTCCGATTCCAATGTTCACTTTGATAACACGTTTCTGACTATAAAAAGCATATATCTTAACTATATCCCACTTTCTATCATACTTATCGTTATCATGCGCAACGTCAACGACATTGATTATGCATTGTTATTCCAGAAATCTCCATATTATATTACGTTTCTCACTATCGTCAGTTAAACATTTTATTGCGACGGACGTGTATTATTTGATTGCGTTAAAGTAATTTAATATCGAACAAGTCTGGGTATTTTAGGTGTAGGTCACAAATAATGTGGCCAATGAGAAAAAGAAAAAAAAATGGGACAACGCGTCATAGGTACGTCATTCGATAAAGCGTATACGATGTACATAGTTGCAGCTGTAACGATGCCGCAAATAGATCTTAATGCTACGTAATAACGTTCATGACCGTAACCGACAAACATCTGCAGATCACGAAGAAAGATGTAAATTGTCTGTGACGTGTAATACAATGATATTAAATTAAAGCTAAATGTTTTATAGACAATATTATTGTTATTGAAGAGATACACATGTACTATGACGAGTGTTCAATTCTCTTATATAAGTAAGAATATATTTAAATAATAGTAGTCAAGTCGCGTTTGCTATTTTATATTTTATACATTTAAAATATGTTAGCGATAAATCCTGACCGCCGCCTATTTGTAATTTGCCTAAGCAAGTTCTATATAGTACTTTAGAAAACCTATAATACTACCTGTATTAGAAAGTGTGCAGGATCGAAAATTCCGGATATGAAATCTCTTAACAAACCCTGCTTATGTGACATTTCTAATGACACTCAACACCGACCAAATGAATAACCGGTTCTTACACATCACTTCTAGAAACAAGGTAGCAGGTTTACTCTAGTTCTATCTTATATGTGAGCGCAAGGTCGTTCCGAGGACACGACAATCAATAAGATATCTGTATACTAATTCTAGAAAAAAATAATTATGCTTTTTTTTACTCTCATAATAAATACGTGTTAATTCTATTGTTCTCAAGATATGTTGATTTAACAAATACTGTATAATAACTGTGCTATTTATTTAGAAATGTGTATAAAAAAATCGCACTCGCAAAATGTTTTTACTAAAGTTACTTGCTAAATATAAATACTCTCCAAACAATTTAAGCGTTATTTATTGTAGTTTAAAAGTGGTAATGTATGATACACTAGTTTCTAAAGATGTGTTTAGGTCTGGCAAATTTGCAGCTGTGCAAAGTTCAGGAACGCATAGGGACAGTAATAACAACATTAATTTAGTTAATATAGAGAATAGATAAACGGATATCAATTCAGTCGTTCCGTTGAGTTCTTCACATTGACTTCTTTACGTAACGTAAGTTGAAAATTTTTGTGCGTTGTATAAATTCCAACAGTACGTTTTGTTAGTCAATGAACAGCGTAACAATTGGCCCACCTTTTACATGAGGAAATGTTTGAGGTCAAAGCAATACATATCTATAGGTGTATTATCTATTTAACATTTTAATGGGCAACTTTTAATAAATGTACTCTTATTGTATTAAATCTAAGGTATACTTAGATTTAAAACTAATAAGTTGGCAGACATTTACTTTTGATGTTTAGGTAGTTTTTCAAGTGAGTAGGCAGTAAAAGGTTACAAATTTACCACTTAAAATTTCTTTATTTAAACTATTTTTCTTAAATATAGTTTAATTAGTAGGTTAATCATCTTGTTCTCTGATTTGTAGACGTATCGTGAAAAAGATAGAAAAATCTAAAGTATGTAATTTTCTTAAAAGTTGATTATGTTGATTACTCATTTTTATGGACAAAACTAAGAACAGTTTAACAACTGAGTGTAACTTAAAATTACTAATTGACCTTGCGATTTACAGTCGACAAAAAGCGAGACATACCTTCAAATTACAGGCCAAACTGTAACCCTGACATTAATAAGTCTACTATCATTCGCTATATTCACGCAACTATTCACAGTGGTATTAGATATAGTCTTTTGTATTTAAATTACATTTTATTATATTTAATCCCAGTATCCCGCGACTTCTTCATCGTCTTATTAAAAATACAGATGCCTCCAACCACCAGGTGATTGATAGATTTAAAAAAGATATAGAAACTACTACAAATAAGACCGTTATAAATGGTAGCTGTAGCCCCCGCTAAACCTAGCCCAGGTCATCTTCTGACGACGCACATGATTATGAGTAAATACATATGTAGAATTTAATATGAAATATTGTCCTTGATATGGCTCCGGATCAAAGTGACAAGTCTGCCATGATATACAACAGCTTATCTTTCGACTATTGCGATTAAATTATTATTACGAAGTCATATTCAAATTTTCAACTAACACGATCTTCTTATATCACTACTAAGCATGACGTATTTAATATTGGTTTGTGATTATATTATTTATGACTTATCTGAGACAATTAGATGAATTCACACTATATACGTCTGACAATAAACAGTAATCACGTGCATAGATTACGACAAAATATACTTTGAAAGAAGCTCTACGACGAGAGACAAATATTCACAACTGTACGATTACTTTTATAGTTGTCGTCTAGACGAAATATTTTTAATTTTAACTTAATGAACCAAGAAATGTACACCGAGGTAACATCTAGTCTTTAAATAATGATAACCAAAAGATCCAATTAAACAAAATCTTTTTATGAGATAAAACGGCGCGATATGTACAGAGTTATTAATTAAGAATATCCTCAATTTCTAGCTTGTTCGCCTCTTTGATTCTGAATCTTCATGCAAATGTAACTTTCTAATGACTTACTTCGCATATAATGAGTGTAGAGAATTTTTGCCAACGTAACCCACTCTCTATAACGACATCTACCATTTATGCAAACGTGACGTGGTTTAGTGGAACACTTTCCTTACGGTCGTCGAAGCAACGCATGAATAACGTTTAATTTATCGATATTTGTAATAATTAATTACGTACTTATTATGCTACCATTTCATTATAATGCGCATTATCGAAGATCTTTACTGGATACTTAGCTATGCTCCTACGTCTACAAATATCTTCCCACACATGAATGTATTTATAAACTGTGAAGATTGTTTACCACGTCTCAACAAAGAATAGAAACAATGTATGGCTCGGTACAAGTAACTAATATTATAATGTTTAATCTATAAAATACACATAACCAATGACATTTTAGCTTTCCTTTCATTTATCTGTCTCGTAATTTATTTTTCTACAACGGAAAAGGTAACTTCCTTATTTTAGGTATTGCCTTTTATTTAGATTATCTTGCGATTTTATACATCCGCATTTTATTTAACAACAGTGCGTTAGATATGTCTATTGCGAAAATAAACACAAGATTTCTTCCTGTATTGACTTATAAAAATATAACACTACACATAACTTGAGTTCTGATACTTGTTAATAAAGTTGTTTATATTACCTAAATATGTCTCAAAATTTGTTAAATAAATTTTCCTGATTAATTTAATTGTCATATTTTTTATTTAGAAATAATAATCTAATTTCTAAACGTGCAATGCATTAAATATGTAATATTGTTGTATTTCAGTATTTGGACATCGGTGAAGACATGAATGTGCCCGATGACTTCACACAAAGCGAACTGCAAACCGGGAAGTGGTGGCGCCATCTGCTGGCCGGGGGCATCGCCGGCGCCGTTAGCAGGACGTGCACGGCGCCCTTAGATAGACTCAAAGTATTTCTACAGGTAAGATGTTTATTTTTATTTAAATTCATTTAGGTTTGTTATAGTAAATTGTACAGGTTTTAATAATATTAGGTACTAGCTTTTGCCAGTGACTCCGTTCGCGTGGAATTAAAAAAAATCTTTATAAGACATGTTCTTCCAAACAATGTTTTACATTTGAGCCAAATTTCGAACCGTTCCGGAGATACCTTAATACAAAAATTCATCCATCAATGTAAACATTTATAATATTAGTAAGATAAAACATATTGTTGCTTAAAACTTTCTAAAAGTTTTTTTTCAATGTTTCAGGTGAATCCGACAAGAGAAAATATGGCCAAATGTTTAGCGAAAATGATTAGCGAAGGTGGCGTTAGTGGTTTATGGCGCGGTAATGGTATAAATGTGATCAAGATAGCTCCAGAATCCGCTTTGAAGTTCGCCGCGTACGAGCAAGTGAAGCGTTTAATAAAGGGGGACAAGAAGAACCATCCGCTAGCAATACATGAGCGATTCGTCGCTGGCGCAACCGCCGGTGCGATCAGTCAAACTGTGATCTACCCATTAGAGGTGCTAAAGACAAGATTAGCTTTAAGAAAAACTGGGCAATATAGCGGCATATTAGATGCGGCGAAAAAAATTTATGCCAGAGAAGGCCTTAAGTGCTTCTACAAAGGTTACATTCCAAATATATTGGGGATAGTACCGTACGCCGGCATCGACTTGGCCGTGTATGAGACTTTGAAGAAGAAGTATATAAGCAAGTACCAGGCACATAATGGCCAGCCCGGCATGCTGCTGCTGCTTGCATGCGGCAGTGCCTCCTGCACGCTCGGTCAGGTCTGCTCCTACCCTTTGGCTCTAGTACGGACCAGATTGCAGGCACAAGGTATTTGTTGTTTATGTTCTCATGTATCTATGTTGTGCATTAACCACCTGTCTATTCTTTAATGGAATATTTTAGATAATAATCTGTTGATCGTATAATAATGTTGCAATGATTATAGCCAATATCAATATTGTAACTAATTGGTTGGTCAACAGATGGTTTTAAGAATATTAACAAGTTATTGTATTGCAGAGAAAGCAGCAAAAGGAGCCGAGGGCACAATGCGAGGCGTATTCCGAGACATCGTGCAGCGTGAGGGGGTGGTGGGCCTGTACCGCGGGATAACGCCCAACTTCATCAAAGTGATCCCCGCCGTCTCCATCTCTTACGTGGTGTACGAATACGCGAGCCGCTCGCTAGGTGTCAACATGACGTGATCGCCTGCGCCTGCGCCTGCGCACCGCACGCCTCCGCCATCTCGTTACATTCTATTTTAAGCATATTAGCAAATTTTTGCATTTGATTGTAAATAGCTCTCCAGTATGTTAAGTTTATAATTTATTATGATTTAAAACATGTGAATGGTCAGCCTCCATCTAGAGACGCTACCAATGGATGGATAATGTAATGTAAATTTGCGTAATGTTTGCATTTGTTGAATGTTTATAACTGTGGTCTCGTTTGTACAAGTGGCGACCCTACGTCTGTGATTGCATGAGGTGGTACTTTTTATTTTATTTATTTAATTTTGATTTGCTTTTCTAATTTCGTTGACTGTTGACAACGCTAAAATACTAGGTCTAGATAATGTAACGGTTGTACGCAATTTTACAATATTAAAAGTGAAATAGATTTTAGTAATATGATGTTCCAAGACAATATCGTATTTACATTATTTCTACTGTTCTATACACAATTATAGAATTGTTAGAAGTTTGTGCAAATGTTTAAAAATATAATCATGTTATTGAGTAATCAACTCAAGTAACAAAATTTAAAGACAGTTTTAGGAGAAGGTACACAGATATCTGTGATCAGTAGTATTAAAGCGTTACGTGAACAGAGATTATTTAACTAAAGCTATGAGCGAATATAGTACAGACAATGATGAACTATTTGTATACATCCATACGTATATAGTCTATTTTGTAAACGCGGACATGCAACTGCTATTAAAAGAAAATAAAATATTTATATTTTTTTACATAATATGACACTTTGTTATAGTGTTAATTTTAGTTACAAATAATCTTCGAATTTTGTTATTTTCCACTTATTTAATCTATATAACATAGTCTTCTCGTAAACTTTGTCATTCATAAAAAAAAACTCAATATTAAAACTTTATCTTACGACTTTCACAAATAATCTCAATAGTTAATAGTTCTACTTTTCGATGTAGTCTGCATGTAATTTGTGTTATCCGAGACTATATTTTTTTTTCAAACCTTATTAAAATTTATCTTACTTCTATTATAAAAAGAACTAATGTTTTATATCAGGTGAATGTTCTTCCCACTTCAATTAACATCACATTTCCTAACGAATATTTTCATCATTAAAAATAGTGATAAAAACAACAATGTTAATATAATTTTTATTTTTTACTGTATAACAAATTAAATTCAATATCAAAATCGCTTGCGAATATTGATATTATGTGAGATATTTATAAATACTACTTTGAAGTATTCAATGTCGCCTTTTACTCTATCTAAAGCTTTCATGATGTAAACAAATATAGCTATTTTAAAACATGTAACGTTTAGTAAATTAAAAAAAAAATACGTTGGCTCGAAATTAATGTCTACCAAAGTAAACGGTATATTTAGGTAGTAAATTTAAAGGAATTGTTCGTTGTGTTAATTAAATACTATTAGATTGCTAGACCTGTTTTATGTATGTTGTATTGTGCATCTGATATTTATGATGTCACCACAAAGTGGGGAGTATGGTAACATATAAAGCGTAAGGGATTTTTTTAGATACAGGTTTATAAGGATATTTTAGTAGGCATATTTAGCTAGATTATATTAAAAGTTGGCTATGTGAGAATGCCTTATAGCACACGACAATACTAGCGTCGCTGCATGCTTGAATGTTTCCGTACATTTTTTTTTCTTCAAATTCTCAAATAATAATAAAAGCAATAAATATATTTCACAAGTTTTGTCCATAGATTTATATTTGATAAATTTTCAATATTTAATAAAACATTTCTGATTATTAGGTATATGCGGATTTGTCCACTTGTTAATTAATCAATTTTTGCCTTATAATAAAATAAGTATTTTAGGAAGAAAATTTTCAATATTTGACGCATGAAAAGTCGGCTCACTGACTTATTTAATAATATGTAATATTCTTGAGGTTTGTCGTGATCGATATTTTTATTCATAAAAATAAATAACATTCAATTCATGTTACAATTTAATGCGTCTACAATATACTAGCCTTATCAATTCGCTGCAGTAACATTTTAAAATTATATACTTAATTGTTAACATAGCATATTGGCTGGGTTTTGTGTACAATACATTATTTTGTTGAATTGTGTGTTATCAATTATGTATTAAAATATTTACGGTTGAACACGTCCGTTATTAAATTATTCCTTTTTATTTATACTTTTATTGTTTTTTTTTTATCTACCAAATGGAGGTCCGTGTTCTCTGTCTACCCCACTGCGTTACGGGCGTGAGTTGTTGTAATAATCGGCTCAATTTTTTTATAAATCATAGATATACGTTATCTGTGGAATTAACGCTGTCATCGTGAAAACGTATTTTAGCCAATGAGGAAGTTACACCTGGGGTTGTGGATGTTACCATGTTGTCATGTTTAAGAAAAATCTTACATTTGATAATAAAAACACGTGGTTAATTTGTGAATAACTATACGATATCTATAGACAACAAGCTGTCGCCCGCGACTCCGCGCGAATTTAAAACATAACGTAATATGTGTTCTTCCAGATTATGTTCTACTTCTGTGCCAAATTTCATCTAGATCCGTTGATACCTTTAAACTAACATTCATTTCGCATTTATAACATTAGTACGATATGCAAAATTAACATCAATTGACAGTTTCGAGCATTCTACCTACTTACATTTGGTTTTCTAAGTCCATGATTTGGAAAATATGTAGCACGATGATTGATCTACATTTTTCAATAAGCTTGATTAGTAGATCTGAAATACTAAGGAATACTTAGATAAAAACTTTTTATTATGTGAGTGTCCTGATAATGAAAATATTAATAAGGATCATTTTTCTAAAAGGAAGAGAATAATATGCGATCATTCGTGTGTCCGCTGAACAAAATGATACTAAATAAGTAAAATTGTATCTTGTGTTACCTTGAGCTTGAGCCACCTTATACCAGATTCCTATCTAAACCCTTAACCATAGACAAACTATAATTTACGCTAAAACTCGTGAAATTTCATTATTTCAATCATTTCAAAACGCTTATAGGATATTAGGTACCCTTTTTTTAAATATATCTTGAATCACAATTTTCACATAACAATCAAAAAAGAAGTCAAATTTTTTAAATACCTCCAACTATGGAATGGATGATGATTGAAACGAGGTATATATGAAATAACTAGCTATCGCCCGCAACTCTTAAAAAGTAGCCTATGTGTTCTGCTGCTTCTCTGCCAAATTTCATTAAGATCCGTTGAGCCGTTACGGAGGTACCTTCTAACATGCGTCCATCCATCTAAATTTTCGCATTTATAATATTAGATTTAAATCATAAACAATTACTACAGGTACAAATTTATAAATATTAAACTTCTTACGATTGGCGTTTTTTAACACTGAATAATTTCCTATATGTGAGGTAATTTTTGATCGCTGGTAGCGTCATGTATGGGTATCTTATTGAAATGGAATAAAATAAAAACAGTTTTTTAAAAATAGACGCGCTCTCAAGGAAGTACGAAAATTTCTTAACGAACATAGACGTAAAAAAACAAAAAAAAGCATAGACACAGTACAACGGTAGATTGTCTGTGAAGCGTCCCATTATAGGACACAGAAATTTGGACCGCGTCTGTGGAGAGTCTTTCGCACACTGGTAAAATCGTATTAGAAATGTGACATATCGAAAGTTATTGTCACTTCCATACATTTTTTACTTTTCGATTACAGACTTCGCTTATGGAAAATTACATTGTCTAGCCCCCCTCTTTAATTCTAAACGAAGCAAAATCTATCAATGAAGCCAAGCAGCGACCCGGCCATATCTAGAGAAGTCAGTCATAGATACAAAATAATTATTTTGTGTAATCTATGCTTGAAAAAATCTCGTTCAGTTGTATTCATTTTATACTCTTTGATCGTTTTCTTTGAGCGGTGAGCCAGTCAACACTCAATCTCAATCAGTTCACAGTTCAGTCCATTTTGAATTCGATCGCCGGAGACGGGATCGGGGATCGCAGTTTTCTGTTTTGTATAGTCTTGTGCCGGTTAATGATTTATTTTCACCAGTTTGTCCGATCAACAAGAGTCTGAAGACATTAATACCATAAGAAAACCGAAAGCTCACGAGTTTGCAAGATGGAGGAAGATTTGGTAGATCATAGTACTGTTCGCATTGTTATTAAAGACGAAGATTCAGTCCTTGAAAGGTCAGCCATTGCAAACGTACAAGATTCGTGTTGGCCTGAAAAAATGATGCGTTGCATATATAATTTAACATCATACTTCCGGAAGCCAGACCTAAAATGTGAAAACGGTAAGTCATGTTTTATTTTAAATTCGTTTGTATTGATTGATTTTGCTGGGTCCCGTAGGATGCATCCCCGGCGCATTCAAGGTCGCTGAGCCACGCATGTTTACAAGGACGCAGATTTATTGATTTTCTATTTATAGCCTCCCAATCCTTACTAACATTTTTAATGCGAAAGTAGCTCTGTCTGTCTGTCTGACTCGCTTTCTCGCCAAAACTATGGAACCTGATAGGACATAGGCTACATTTTAACGCAGAAAAGGAGTTGCTAGTGGGGATGGAAATATTTTATGGAATTATCATCAACTTAACAGTCAGAAGCTTGAATCTTATTTTTTAGACTGTTAATTTGATTTAAATAAATGTGACATTAAAGTTTGTAAAAGTTTTACCCTCAAGGGTGCAAAATAACAATAAGGAATAGGGGATGGGAATTTGTATTGGAAAATGGAAGGTTTATGTTAATGTTTTGTAAGTTTAAGTAAAATACAACAACAACATAACTCACGCAGGTTACCCAGAGGGGTAGGCAGAGACCATGGACCTCCATTTCGCGTGATTCTGACAAACTTCTCGCTTCTTCTACATTCATTCATCAATGCATAGCACATCAAATTATAAGACTAAATAAATAAAATGGTACCCGAAGACAGTATTTCATGCGGATGAATGCATAGGCACAGCGAGCATCTAATATGTTATACTAAATAGATTATTATGGTACATATAAATGATGCTTACTAAAGGTTTTTAAGATACTATATTTTTAAACACCATTTTTTTTCTTAAACGTAATATATGTTTTAAGTGGTTTTTTATTACTCTATGCCATAGGTACCACAATTTCTTTTTTGAAGAAAAAAGCTTTCACAGCAGCTTCAAAAGTAGCCTAGGTGCACTTTCAACAAAAAATTGATTTAAGGCCCAAATTGGCGTAAAGGACACCAATAATCCAATATTAATTTTGACATAAATGTTGTTGAAATTAAAAATGAAGTGTATTGTTACAAATATTCATGCTGGGCTCTATCGCTTAGTTTCTCTAATGTTTTTAAGTAAGTCATAATCTTTCCAGAAGAAATATGGGAGGTTCCTTATGAATCCATTACTGACCATGTATATATTGGATCTGGAGCTCAAGGAGTAGTATACAGAGGTATATTACGAGGAGAGATGGTGGCCGTCAAAAAACTTACAAAAAAATCAGAGACAGATATCAAGCACCTAAGGAAGTTAAACCATGAGAATATTGGTGTGTATTTTAAATTAATAAATATAATCTAATATGAATCCTGTGTATTACAATCCTTTGTATGAAAAACTTGCCTGTTTTATTGAAAACAACCAAAATAATCTCTTGTTTGACTTTACTTTGTTAATTGAATATCAACATCACATTAAACATTTAAGAACATATGTATTTTTTGGACAGTTCGCTTTCGTGGTGTGTGCAGTGAGCCACCATATTGCATTATTATGGAGTACTGCCAGTATGGACGTCTGTTTGAATTCCTGCACAGTGGCGTCAGCTTCACTCCCAGCCAGATCCTGAAGTGGGCTAAGGGAATTGCTCATGGCATGAGCTATCTTCATAGCCATAAGATTATACACCGTGACTTAAAAAGTCCCAAGTTAGTATTTTTAGAATCAAAATAAATTTATTTCTTACATTGACTAGAGAGTGGTATATGGTTATATTTTGATTTCATTTTGTTTTAGCCTTTTGATTGCGGATAATTTAGTGGTGAAAGTTAGTGATTTTGGTACTAGTCGAGAATGGAATGATGTTAGCGAGATAATGAGTTTCACGGGCACGGTAGCTTGGATGGCACCAGAAGTGATACGCCATGAGCCATGTTCTGAGAGGGTTGATGTATGGTCATATGGTGTTGTGTTGTGGGAGTTGCTGACTCAGGAGGTTCCTTACAAGAGTCTCGAGACTCATGCTGTGATGTGGGGAGTTGGCACTGACACTATTTCGCTCCACATCCCATCCACCTGCCCGGATAGTCTTCAATTATTGCTGAACCAGTGTTGGAGTCGCGTACCGCGTAACAGGCAAGTGTCTTCTAACCTTATCAATTTCGATATCTCATATAAAGTTAATGACATTATGCTTCTTATTTCATCCTTTTTTACACAGACCACCATTCAAAATAATTTTGGCTCATTTGGACGTCGCTGGTGATGAACTGAATGCAATGTGCTTGGATCGCTTCAGCGAAATCCAAAGTGGCTGGCGTCAGGAAGTGCGACATAGCATGGAGAAAATGTATTCAAGGTGAATATTTTTTTAATAAATTTAAAATCTTATGTTTTTAAGTACAACAAGTACATCATCATTAACATAATTGTTTTTCAAAAGACCTGAGCAGTCACAAGCGCAAGATACAACCAACCGTCGCGAAGAAGAGAAACAGGCTCGCCGGATGTACGAGAAGCAATTGATGCGCGCTAACGAACTGTACATGGAGGTGTGCTCCGTCCGCCTCCAGCTGGAGCAACGTGAAAAGGATATTGCTGAGTGAGTGCTTCATTTATATCATTTCCACCATCTACTATCAACAAAGGGTAGGTTCAAGTTCCTTAATAATGTTATAATTTATATATTTAAATAAAATATTTTCAAACAGGCGCGAGAAAGCCTTGAAGAACTGCCATTGCAAATCACGCAAGAAGTTTAAGCAGTACAATCGTCAGACGTCAACATCATCTGATGGACCGAAGGTTCCATCACCATGCAATCAGCCTAACATTGATGCTCTGCGACGTCGCAAGAAGAAGCAGCCGGAGTCCAATCCTCACGCTCAGGTGCTGGTGAACCTCGTCAACTCGGAAACTGTGTCCATCGCAGTTATTGATGACCGCACCGGCTGTGAATATGACAACATTATAGATAACAACAACATTGAAACAATGCTGCCAATGAAGGATTCCTTCGTTGAGGCTAACGGCAATGACGTCAAAGACATTGCCTGCAATATTCACTTCAACAAACTGTCCCTTGTGTAAATAACTCACTTACAAAGTCTATTCACATTCCAAATAGCTCTTTGCTGCATAGTATTTCTCATTCTACATGCATGTAATGATGGTTTACTTAATATAGTATGTAAAACAGTATTAATACAGTTGATGCATTTTCAAAGTAAATCACTCTCATCTCTTTTCTATATTTAATGTGTTGGTATTCCATTTTGAATGGTTCTATTGCGGGACGGGACTATGATATGGCACATGTGTTGATTTCTATATTTTTCTTTGTGAGTTTCACTGGCCTAAAACTAAACCATGTTAAATCAGTATTATTTGTTGATATTGTTATTTAGTTTCTTTCTACTTTTTTTTAGTTTTTATATTATTTTGCTTATGTTAACCATGGTAGTTAATATGAGATGGGCGTGCGATGGATAAAAGGAACTTTATTACAAAATGTTTGGTGACATTCCTATGAAAAGTTTTGTACTTCTTGGGATCAATTTTATATTGCTATTTAAAGACTTACAGGTATTACTTTTATATTCATTTGGTCAAATAATTTTATTTTCTTTACTAGAGCTTTTCTACTTTATATGAATAAAAGTTATTTTTGTAATGTGGTTTTCCGAAGCAGAAATTGTTACAAAAGGGATTTTTATAGTAAATAAAATTTTGGTTTAACAAACTGGAAGACATGGTATTAGATTACTCGGATGTAACAATTTTTCTTTGGAACATGAGTATGGGATTTCTAAAGAGATGAGTATAACTTTGAGTTAAGAAAACAATCTCAAAATATTTCTAATAGTAAAATTTTTATTTTATATTTTATTTATATATATTTTTTTGATAATTTTTGTTTAGTATTTTTGTATAAAATTATGTCATTCCTAACTATTCTGTCTGAAATTCAAATTGAATAAAAAATAGTTAATATAACAATATATAGTTATATATTTAACATTAGTAATATATGAAAATTCTAGATGTTTACTATTAAGAAAACAGTCTTAATCTGTCTACTATTTTACCTTTCAAGAGATGTGCTTAATATTTTCTGATGCTTATTAGATGATGTTCCAAAGGCAGTATAGTTAGCAGCGGCAATTAAATAACTACCACTTACTTTTATTTATTACTTAAAGTTATAAGTAGACTAAAAATAATAGACTGTCTCTAGTCTGAACTTTTGATGAATCTTTACTGTTTATGATATTCTTCTTAGAAATGAAATGTATTAAATTTACTATTTTTGATCTTAGATATTTAAATAGATGAAATGAAATGAACACAACATTGATGATGTACTATTTCTTATAACTATTATTGTAGTTGCAGTTCAGTAGAATTTATTTAGATTTCCAAATAAAATGATAAATGTATTTCAATTTACATAAGTAGTACCACCTGTTAGTACCTAATGTTATTCATTCCGTTTTTTTTTTAAAGTGAAAATATCCCAGTAACTTTAGAGTCAGTTATTTCTATAAAAATTATATACATTCCATAACCTTTACGATTTCCAAGCGTAGAGTTTTATTTAAGTGTCTGCTCAATTTTTTCTCTCGTCACTTGAATGTCTAGTCATAAATTAGTCTAATTTTAATATTTTGTGTAGCGTTAGAACAATGTAGATTCAATTTATGAAATAAAGAACTCCTATGTGTAATATTGTTTGATTTCTAATCCTTGGTTTCTCAGACCAAAATCTCTATACAAAATATATCGTTGATATATAATTATCGTATTGAACGGAGATTTTGGTCTTAACCGTCAAACTATACGTTTTCATCGAGCAACAAAGTACACAATAAGTACACAATAAATAAAATACCTTAATATTGATTTTATTCTATACAAGGTTATTTGTATGTCTAAAATACAAAATAAATATTTTCTTATAAGATCAAAAACATTATCGATATGTTGCCGTTTCTAAGGACGAGAACAATGAGAATTTATTTGACATGTTCGGTTCAAGTTCGTTTTGTTTGACAAACAAGTCGTAGAAAGCCGTACAGTATAAATTAGATTACGATTACGACACACGCAAAACAAATAAGAAGCTATGATAGAAAGTACCTAATGTGCATCATGGCTTCAACTTAATAACAAGAAATAAAGCTTATTTTAGTTTTTCGAAATTATTACTTATTTTTAAAGGAATTTCGGGAGGGGATCGCAGGGAACAGCTAGTATGTAATACAGTCCACAGCAGCATCGAGTGCTACCCGAATGACCCGGTTGTTCCACGGCCACACAGAAGACGGGCTTAAAGTGGAAATGTTTTCTCGTTACCTCTAGAGAATGTTTTAATTTTCTCACCATTTCAAAAAAGGTGCGTAGAAATTAATTACCAAACAAGTAAATCAGCAAATACTAAATTCTACGCAAGAAAATATGTACATCTACAGAGTTACAGCCTAATTATAACTTTTATGTAGAATTTGTACATAACATGAAATATATATATATATAAATAATAGTGTAATTAAAACGATGTATACAGATCAGCTGTTTAAGCGAGAGAAGAGTGATGATATTGGCGAAATATTTGCACCGTTTGAAATTCGGGCTGCGCATGCTACATTTTTTAGTATTATTTATAGAAAGTCTGCGGGCGGGAGTCGGCGCGCGCACTCGGTGTGGCGCGCGCGGGCCGAGAGCACTGGAGCCCCATGGAGCCCCCAGCGTTCCCCGCCGGCGCCGGCGGCCTCCAGACCGTGAGGGCTGCGCCCGGTAGTGACGCCGACCTAGTACTCCCTCCGCCTAACGGCACACCACCTTTCCACTACGTATGGTATGTTCTATTTCTAGACAGAATTTCCCTAAATTGTAATTTTGACTTAAATATACAGCGAGTTTTATTTTAGATGTAAATTTATATAGTTATGGCCAATTTCTAGTTAAATCGCCACAGCTGACTAAAATCATACCGGGATAGATTTGCCAGGACGATTTTGAGATGTATGACTAAGCTCATTGGGTGCACAGTGACTGACGTATGCGCTGGAGAGCGCTTGCGTCGCGCCGGTAAGCGTTGTTTATTTTTCACACGTCGAAGCGTATAAATACAGACCAGGAAGCAGGTCATTCCAGATATTCGATACTCAGTCCCTCGTACAGTGTTGTTATACTACATGTTTCAGTTACAAAAAGTAGAAAATGATGAGCTGTGACTGGGAAAGACGATGTTTTAATGACATTGTATATTATGTCAGATGTGGAGAGATTTTTGAACAGGACTTTAACTATATTTTACGCAAACGCAAATAAAAGCCTAATTTTAGTCCTCTTTCCCTTCCCACCCTTTTCTTATAAGGAAAGGATGGGAAGGGGAGGTGGATTTGATGAAGGAGGAGATTCATAGGAAGGTTTAATATTCTCTTTTTGTGCGTCTCCTCCTTCGTCGATTGGGGGTAGGCAACGCATCTGCAATTGCAAATGTCTATGGGCGGCGGTCGCTTCGCCATTTCGGCGAGTTAATGTGGCCGCTTGATCGTTTGCCACCTTGTAAAATAAAAAAAATAAAAACATTCACCGAAAAACATGTTTCTCTATTTTTTCTTTTATTGACGATAAGGAATAGAAAATAGAGATCTCTATGTGATTGTTTCAGCAGTGATAATTAACATGAACTTCACTTGTTCTAAATCTTCCTCAAAACTTAAACTTATGAATATTCAGTTCAGTAATTTGTTTTCAACGGTAAATGTAATTTAATATTATTTTATAAATGTTTAAGTTAATGTCCATATTTGCGTAATCCTTTAACATAATATAACTTAATTTTAATAATCATTAACTCTTGGAAGAATTTCTAGTACCTTTTATTAGAGTAACAATCACTTAGGTATACAAAGGATTGTATAACTTTTACCTACATAGCTGAATTACTTCTTACCAAAAATAAATTTGAGGTTATCAAGAACGTTGCTCGTAGCTGTTTGCCATCTGGTGACATAATGGTAAACTAAAAACTAATGTTCATTAAAATATACTTTAATCGCGCCATCTGTTAGTGAGCTTATGAAACTTTTCAGTAAGACATCGATATTTTTTATAAATCTACTCTTATTAAGTTTCTTTGTTGTACGATGCATCAAAATCTTATTTAATCTTTTAAATATAAATAAATCTGTGTTAACAATCGGAATACGACCTAACCTAACTTCTATTCACATGTTCATCAAATCAAAAATCTTGAATGAAAATAATGACTCGAACTACGAATTGAAGAAAATGACTCGTTTTTATAAAAATATAGTATATAATAGCTTTTTGTGATTTTATCACATTAATAAATGAGCGTTTATCCTGATTAATAAATATAATGCTCTTCAGCTTCAAAATGTTGATCGTTATCAATTGATGTACAGTGGACACATCTTCGATTTTTCTAGCCTAGATAGTATCGAGGAAAATAATCTTAGTTTACTGCAAGGAATAATCCATCTTACATCTCATAATGTGGCGTCATCACGCGATAAACAAATAGCGGCGCTGGCGTCGCATCTACGGAAATATCCGGCGGCTCGCAGCGCGCACAGTCTGCGCCCGCGCTTTGCCATCGCGAACTCGAAGCGAGATGCGCTCCCGCCATGGGCAGCAATTGTTGTAAAGGCGACGCAGCTGGGAGACCGATCAAGTCGAGCTCCTCCATCTACAGCAGGTATTTGTGGCTGGCCATCGTCATCGGCCAAGAGTTGCGCGGTGTGCCCTGGGTACTGCGCGCGCTGACACCCTGGCCGTACGTAGTGTCTCATCAGTGGTCTCTACTCTGCTGCACTGCAGCACTGCTCTCCCCAGTCATCATTAACCGTTGCCAAATATTGTTCATTAAAATGTTCTAAACATATGTGAATTGTAATAATAATCATTTTACATCATCGTAAATCACGCTGGCCGTTATATGTTTTTCTTGTTACTCCTTCGCATTGATGTCGTGTTAGTTGTAATTGTTGCTTCGATATTATTTATATTTTAAATTATAAATAGCGGCTAACCGATTTGTACTATTTAAAACAATTTTGGAACAAAAATTAACGAAACATTAATTGTGGAATACCAATAAAAAAGTGTTGTATATATTATGTACAAATAATAAGCATCTTTAATATTTCAGTAGAATTTTTCAGAAGTGCTTCTATGATTACATGATGGATTAATTGATAGTTAATTTATATTCTAGTAATATTTTAAGAGACAGTACTCTAGTCCAACAAGTATATCTGGACTGATTTCTTGCCTTGCCTTGCTATCCTGGTTAGTTCTGTCAGAAAATATAATAAAATAAAACATATAATATAATAAAACATACTTTAGTCATAAAGCATGACGTAAAAATGGAACCACATGACAAGTACTACGGGTCGAATATAAAAAACATTAAAATCGATGGATCAGGAGGGGAGCTACGAACTAATAACAACCATAAAAACCTCCCTCCACGCCGCGGTAACGCTTTTTCACGGGAGGCTAGTGATTTATTATATTTAACTTAGTTTGACTTATGCCCATATGGTCAGATGATTTTCTCGGTATATAAAACTGTTAAGCCAATAAGATGTTAAGCCAAATAGAAAAAATCGTTAAGTGTTAATTTTAATACGCATTTATAGTGAAGATTTTTTTCCAGTGCGATTAATTACTGCGCATTACGCATCAAGAAGACAATGTTTAAAATCTTGGCACTGGAAACTTTTTGATGATACTGACTACAATAATTCGGTTTTTGTTCCTTATTGCGCTTTAATTTTTGTTTAAAAATTTTCATGTCCAAAAAATCTCCGATATTTTACTGTAATTCTAAAAATTTTCTATTAAGCTAATTCGAGTGTCGAATAAAAATGTAAAACTTTTTTTCCAATAAAATTAACGAAATTAAAACTGATAAAAGTTTAAAGGAAACGACTTATTACTTTATCTACATATATTGATAAATGAAATTGGTGTGCCTGTATATGAAATGAAAAGCTTATCTTTTAAAACAAGAAAAAACAATTTGTTACATTTTTGTATCTTTGTTTGTTGAAAAGACTATTCATTAATTATTATTTGTACATAGAATAAAAAAAATCACTAATTCAAGCAACTATTACATATGGGTACAAATATAAATAAAAAAATCATTTAAATTGCATAAAAAAGGTTTCATTATTCTTGGTAGTATTAGCAAATGTTACAATTTAATAAAAAAAAATGCGTTGTCTACTATTAGTTAGTGACTGTTTTTAAAAAGCAAACCTTAGCATAACCGTCTTGCTCGTCCGTGCCCTAAACATGAAGTAAATAATGTACATAATTAAAATCAATGTTATTTAGTATATGTCTTGTTTCTTTTTTAAAGAAGATAAGAATATTTTGAAGAAAAAAGTAGGATCCACGAGAAAAAAAATTTTGAGTATAATAAATATAATGTACCAGCTTAGGAAGGACCTTGCATTCGTTTTCGCAAAGTTCGAGGTGATTTTAAACATATGAAAGCGTAGTTCACATTGTTCGAATGATTAATAAAATATTAATCGTGTATTTCTGAGATCAAGATTCCCGTTTAAAACATGTTTTATCTCCCTTTTGACAAAGATATTGAGAGATATATGTTTACGAGTATATACAGACATTAGTGTCGGAAATCAACGGTTAGACGGGTTACTTTACAAAACAACTGTTGCCTACTTAGTATTATACAGGCATTTGATAACGCAGCTGGCTCGTACACCACGTCCTACATGTACAGAATAATGTGTCAAAACACATTGCTATTAATACGCTTCGTAGAAAACATCTTGATTGTTTAAAAATAGGTTAGCAAATTTAAGCTGACTAAACAGTGTTTGTGTGTAAAATATTACTGCTTGTCCCAGATTGACTGATATTTGATGGATTGTCAAAGAAATTGGGCTCCTTTGCTACACTTATATAAATGTCCTTGTCCAGATCGTTGGTCCATTTAAAACATTGCTAGTTTATTAACGTCTTACAAAAAAAATCACGGAAATAAAACATAAGAATGTATTTACTAAATAAAATTCTTATCCATTTCACCACATTTTTTTTTTGAACAAAAATTTCTAAATACTTACCCTTTTTCTAAATACATATGTGGCATTGTTTACGACTTGTCCATAAATTTAAACCGGTTGTTTAAAATTAGTTTAGAGTCGAAACGGGCAGTTAACTTGCACGTACAGAATATAAAGCAAAAAAAAGCATGAAAATGCGTCGTAAACTGAAATGAGAACGTAACAACATCCCGAATGACGTTGCAACGAAAACAACATCGTTGCATGAAGGAAATTCTCGCGTTCGAAAGTCATAAAGTTTGGGGCTAAGGTAATGATGTTGTTTTAAATTTATTTTACTATTAGGTCCTATAAAGTGAAGACAATGACTTTAAATGTTTTTTTTATTTATTGATTTCAACTTGATGCAATCATTAAAAAAGTCTACGATACCCGTTATTTTTAAGGTAAATGCATACGAGATGAATTTGTTTGAACCAGTGCTTGAAGTAGTTGACATATTTTTCAAACTTAAAATATTTCTCAATATCTTAACATGTTTTTATTGCATAAAAATTATCATTACATATGTAAGCTAATGAATATGGGCCTTCATTTTCATTAGACCCCTAAAAACATGCGCAAGAAAAACTACTCATTGAATTTAAAATTAAAACTTTATTCGGGACAGGCACGGAAGCGTCGAATGGTTAAAAATACTATTTACAGACAAGCTCCGGTTATATTTAGATTGTTCGAAGATGGAGACAATAATTAAGACATATATATATTTTTTAATCTGAAATAAACTGTCTGAAAACGATTTTTTTGGACTTGAATTTGTCTTATCTGAATATGTAACAAATCAGATGAATGCCATGAAACCGTATTATCTTCCAACTTAACATAATTCTTAGACTACTCGAAAGTTAATAACTGAGATTATACATACATGATAGATTAGAAGAAATAATGACTGTACTTACAATTTCGTCAATGATTTTACACACTTTTATTATAATTGTGTACATTGAACCCTATTCTATATAGATTAAAAAATATTATACACCGGTTCTCTAGACATGTTTTGCACGAAAAGTGCAAAATATAAACTTTCAGTGGGAAAATGGCTTATTATATCATCTGGTTACGGTTAGAGAGATCATCACAATTAATTCTCTTGATAATAAAAAGCGGCTTGTTTGAATAATAAGATAGTATAACCGACTTGGTACTTCGGTTGACTTCGGTTCGGTTAGTATTGATATCAAACGTTTTACATTATCTTTATCTTTCAGTATATTATAGACTAGCACAATATAAACTTGCAACGTAAGAACGTAATCCTACAGTAATAAATACTGGAATACTTTAAATATGTATGATATTGATATAGCGGTAGTTTCAGATCTGGCAATCACACGTCAAATGCTCTATTTATAGGGTGTTTCAATTACGTGATATTTATTAATCCACACGAAATAATTTAATTCAGTCTTGGTTATAACAATAGTTTATTTAGCGAGTTTATAAGTAATTAGGCTACGTATTTGGCCGCGGCATTGGCGTCTCGTAACTGTATTATTTTTAGATGAGAACTCTGTTGGACGAGTGAGACTTTGTGAAAATATTGCAAAGTTGGTGTGCAAGGTCACTGGTTCCCAATCAAGTATTCTCTTTTTAATAAATTAATTTCGGACGTCTTTATCTCCTGAAGACAAAAAAACATTAATACCTCATTGTTCTTAATATAAAATTAGTCCCAGTTAGATTTACTTAAAAATTTTTCGCTATGTTTATAGTAAATTTTAAATACTGCGCAATAAACCGCCCCCGCTTATTCTAGACCTTTCGCAAAAGTAGGTTGCGCGCGCCGATGTCCGCGCCGTTAATGGATATAAATACCTTTAACCTGGGTTTTATTGATTACAAAGCACTTTCTAGAAATATTTCACTTAATTATAGTATAGTAGTATATAGTATAGTCTACTACTGCCAAAAATTCTCGAATATACAATCGCTATCTCAAATACAAGTCTAAGGGAATAAATTTTAATTAAGCACATAATTCCCGCGGCGTTTTAGATTTGTTTCGTTGTGCGCATGTCTTCAAAAATCAGTTAGTCCAAGCTATCTAGGATATGTACGCCTACGTAGGAACTTACCTGCGTCATTGCTACATTGATCGCTTTACTTTTAATGTAACAAATGCACTCTAACACATGCTTTAAATATTTTCATTTCTATAATTATGAAAATAATATCATCATATTTTTCAAATAAATGAAATCAGAATATTTTTATTGTGATTTGATATTTTTATAATTGAAATGGGAAAAAATTAGTCAACATTTTATTAAACAATGATGACTGCTGCATTTGGCAAAGGTACTCACAGTAATATTGGTTCTATTTAAGTATAATTTCATCATAGAATAGGAAGATGGCGCTCAATCGAATTTTTCGTTATTTTTTAACTTTATTTACAAATTTATTCACACCAAGAAAATTTTCGTTTTCCCATACTTATACCGTATAAGGTGTCGTTTACTTTTCGCTTCTTTGGACCCTACACTGATTGATCGATCAGTTTGGCTGGTGGTGTAACTCACTTCAACGGCTACGAGATTCAATAAAGTAATGTTTGAAATTATTTGTTAATTTAAATAATTATTATCTATTTTGGTGGTTATTTTCAGTGTCTTAATATATTTATGCAATTAAATTAGAAAATGTAGTAATTATAATAAAGTAAGAACTGTGATATAATCTTAATATATATATTTCTTGTGTGCGTGTGTATGTGACTGAACTCCTCCTAAACGACTGGACCAATTTTG